>LPNX010956237.1:503088-794246 GCA_001517045.1 Pseudotsuga menziesii | reverse complement strand
AATTCAACCATTATGGTTGACTTATTTTATTGAAATTCTATTGGTTCTTGAATTCCAACTCACAAAAACTTATTTTGGCACATTTTCTTATAAGGCCCATGTTAGACCCCAAATTTCCTCTAATGTCTGCAACTCTAATGAGTGTTCAGGACTTAATCAATTCTGCATGCAGCAATATGAACTCAGCTTAGAATAGCTGCACTAGTTCAGGTCTTTAACACTATCCACTCAAAACATACTTCAGCTAGTCCCCTCCATCGAATTTTCTTGTGCACTTCATTCACACAGAATGTTCACAAGTCAAGAATGAGCAGCCTCAGTTGTCTTCAATGGGAAGTTTTATTAGCATGCCTAGGTCTTTTGGGTCAGTTTTCACTTAATGAGCTACCTGCTCTTGTTCCACTTTCTTGGGGAACATGACCACAAAAATAGGGAAATTTCCTCCTGCAATAGCTAGAAGTAGTTAGAGGATTCTACCAAGTGTCAATCTACTCTCAACCCAGCCTACTCCACCAAGTGACCAGTAAAACACTCATTTAACAGCTTCCTTAAGCTGTTGTCTCATCTTTCATTTATTTATTAATAAAATATTCAACAATTACATTCAATTATCCTTGACCCCACTTGGTCATAAATTACAAACTTTCTAATAAAAGATAACATAAGGTTTCTTAAAACATAAAATGTTTTACAAATTGGGGCATGTGACAAGTCCTATGGTGGTCCAAGATAAGAAGACGAGTGAGGCTCGAATTTGTGTCGACCTGAGAAAATTGAATGATGTGTGTATGCATGATCCATTTCCTGACACGATTCACTGATGAGGTACTAGAAGGAGTGGGCGGTTAAGAAATGTATTTCTTCACAGATGGGTTTTCGGGCTATAACCAGACTAGGATCGCAAAAGAGGATCGACACAAAACAATATTTGTTACTGAATGGGGTTGTTTTCAATAGACTGTGATGTCATTTGCGCTGAAAAATGTGCCTACAATATTTTCTCGAGTTATTTTCACTGCATTCAAATATTTTATTCAGAAGTTCCTGCCAGTTTACATGGATGGTTGGACAGTTTATGGATTGATCAGGGATCATCTGGGAAACCTATGACTGATGCTGGAAATATGTCGACAGCATCAGATCATGATGAACTCAAAGAAGTGTATTTTCTGCACACCTTCAGGAATGTTGTTGGGTCACATCATTTGCAAGCAGGAACTGTTGGTTGACCCCACGATGATTGCGTTGATTTTGATCTTGCCCCCACCTAAAAATGTGAAGCAGCTGAGAGTGACACTAGGGCTAATAGGATACTACCGCAAGTTTATCCGTGGTTATGTTGCGATCACATCTCCGATGGAAAATTTTCTCAAGAATGATGCAGTGTTCATATGGAGTCAAGAGTGGCAAGTAACTTTTGAGACGCTGAAGGCCAAGATGGCTTATGCACTGATATGATTTTTTCCTAGTTGGAATAAGGAATTCCATGTACATGTGGATGCATCATTCATTGTGCTGGGAGTGGTGCATTCGCAACCGGGATAAGGAGATCTTGATCACCCGATTTCTTTCGCTATTTGAAAGCTATCGTCTACGTAGAAAAATTATACAACCGCCGAAAGGGAAGGTCTAGCAATGGTATATGCTCTACAAAAGTTTAGGCATTACCTGTTGGGTGGTCATTTCAAAATGTTTACAAACCATTCTGCATTGAAATATATGGTCAATAAGCCTGTGTTGGGGGGGAAGATATGTTGTTGGCTACTTCTCTTTCAGGAGTTTGATTTTGAGAAAATTGTGAAGTCGGGTTGCTTGAATGCTGGCCCCAATCATTTATCATGGATTGAGACAGGTGAGGAACCTACAAACATTGAAGATGGGTTACCAGATGCACAGTTGTTTAGAGTCGACATGGTTGATGATTACTATGAAAAAATAATTCAATTCTTGGAAATGGGAACCACACCAGAAGAGCTGACTATGAGTCAAAACAAGCAGTTGGTTGTTAAGGCAACAGATTTCCAGTTGATTGTTGGGAAGCTCTATAAACTAGGACCGGATGAGATTTTGCGGCGATGTGTCCTACCACATGAACAAGGGAATATTTTGGTAGAGGCACATGCAGGAGTTTCTGGTGGACACTACGGAGGTCAAGCTACTGCAAGGAAGGTGCTTCATGCAGGGCTTTGGTGGCCCACTCTTCATACCGATGTGACAGAATATGAGTGTACTTGCAATGTATGTCAGAGAACTGGAAAACCATAAAGGAGGGATGATATGCCATTTGTACCTTAGGTGACATTGCAACCATTTGATAAATGGGATGTGGACTTTGTGGGACCAATCAACCCACCTAGAAAGCAAACTAGTGCGCAATACATAATTATAGCAAAAGACTATTTAACATGATGGGTGGAGGCTGTACCTGTTGTAGATTGCACCACTGCGACAGCAACAGGGTTCTTGTTTTAAAACTTTGTGACTCGATTCAGGTGCCCAAGGATATTAATGAATGACCAGGGGAGTCACTTCATCAATCGTACAATCAGTGCATTGAAAAAGGAGCTTCAAATACAACATAAGAAGAGTACCTCATATCATCCACAAGCGAATGGGACAGTGGAGGCATTCAACAAGGTGTTGGAGCATGCGCTTACAAAGGTATGTAACACAAACCGCGATGACTGGGATTTGAAGATTTCAGCAGTTTTCTAGGCATATCGCACCACTTACAAAAGATTGACAGGGCAGACACCATTCAAATTGGTGTATGGGAAAGAAGTAGTATTGCCTATGGAGTACATTATTCCAATTTTGTGCATCACAGCAGTGGCGGGCATGGATAAGGAAGCAACATTAGAAGAACGCCTAGAACTGTTGGTGCAGCTCAAGGAAGATCGCTTTGATGCAGGTTTTCACCAATGCGTCGAGAAGGATCGACAAAAGGCTTGGCATGATAGACATATAAAGAAAAAATAGTTTCAGCAAGGAGACTTGGTGTTCTTGTACGACAACAAGTTGATGAAGCATCCAGGTAAGTTAGAGATGCATTGGTTAGGTCCATATCTCATTAATTCCATTATTTCAAGAGGTGCAGTTCAACTACAATAGTTAGATGGAGCAATGATGCCTAGGCTAGTGAATGGTAGCAGGATGAATCCCTATAGGACAAGCCCGGAACCACCCACTGCTTGAGGCAATGCACAATGAAAAAAAAAGATGGCTAGAGAGAACGATGGATAGATAGAATGATGGTGCACCAAGAGGAAGTGGACGCACAAGTAGGGGAGTCAGTAGCGCAGCTAGGAAGGTATGTCTGTTGCTAGGGTTTTACCCCTAGCTTGTACGAATGAGTACCTACTAAGGAAAAAGGATTCCTTAGTAGCAGTTCAATAATATGTGAAATAAAAGATGCTAAACAGTAATAAAAATTAATCTAAACATATTCATGAAGCAAAACAGTAAAAAGTAAAGAATGATTTTTTATTGATCTGACCTCCAATGTGAAGGTTGGTGAAGCCCGTTGCGCTGATCCGAGAGGTTGCTTCGAGCTCCAGCTGCTCCTTCTCTTTCTCCAATGGTGTAAATGGGCCAAAAGGGGCTCTCACGGTGAAAGCAGCTCAATGGTGAGCTAGGATTTCAAGAGAAATTTTGGCAGAGGCAGGATACTTATGATTGTGGATGTGAAATAAGGGATCTCCACCCCTTATTTATAGTTGGAAACCATGCGGTTTAGGGTTAGGGTTTCAGCTGTTTAGGGTTTTTTCCTCATTTTCCTCATTATTTCATATTTTTTCTTCCTTTTTGGATATTTTTGCTTTTTTGGAGGAATTTTGGATATTTTTTGGAGGAAAAGAGGGTTATATGGCCTTTTGGAGGCATTGTAAGCATTTTGGAGGCTTTTTTTATGGTTTTATGGGTTTTTGATGGAAATATGGTATGAAAATGGACAAATGAGCCATGTGATGGGGTAGATGAGGTATTGAACCATTTTTGGGTGTTAACAGATTGCCCCCTGATGTGCGAGGACAGGAGCTCATCGTATGGCCGATGGACATCATAAGTCATATTCATTTTTTGCTGGGGTGTGGAGAAGAGAAGGAACCAACTGAAGCCCGGAACAACGATCTCGAACCAACTGCAAGGACTGAAAAGTACATAACCTCAATAATGGATGAGGAATCATCTGATCATATGGACGAGGCGGGAATTCCCATGCTCGTATCAAGATACATAAAAATAACTGTGAGGCCCAAAAAAGAGGCTCCTGTAGGATACATAGGAAACCACTGTGTATATCATAAGTGTCCAGAGGGGACACAAATCTGGAACATACTGCTGGGCTGACCATGTCTGAGCTGAACAACTGATGCACTGGAATGACAGCAGTGCTACTGAATGTGGTTCCAAAGGAACTGATGAGCTGCTATATCAAAGTGACAACGGTCATACTAGCAATGGTACACTGATCTAGAACTGAACTAGGTACTCAAGGAAGCATGGAACTGGATGTCTTCCGAATACAATCTCCAACGCATCCCGGACATCCACGGGAACATATCACTAGGCGTTCCAAAGTGACTCACCAATGTGCTAGAGTCGGGGGAAATCCGGGGTCTTCGACACATAATGGAAAGGATATACATCCTGTGCGATTCTCAACGATGCGATTAAGTTGCTGAAGTCGAGCATGTGAGAAACAACTATTCGGAGAGGCAATGATGACTCCTCCCAAAATGGTCCGTAGGCACTCACCACAGATGGTGATGGGTCCAAGGCGCAGGGGCCTCTGGGTCTATCCTCTGGAATAGAGGGGCTGTCGTCGACAGAGGGAGACCTGCAACTATCAAGGCAATGATGTTTCCTTGACAGGAGCGCGAGGTGAAAAACCGAACTGTGATCGTACTGATGGCAGGAGTGACAAACTGGGGGGAATAACTGGGCAAGTAGAGTGGGTGGACTCAAACTTCCTTTGTTTAGAGTATGATGGCGGGGATGATTGGGCAGCATATGAGACTGACTGGAGGTAAAGGGATCATAGCGTTATAGGATCTGAGGGTGAATGGGCTGAGGGAGACTCAGGCTGTGGTAAAATGGCAGGAGATTGCAGAATACTCTAAACAAAGGCGACCTAATTGGGGGTGCTGCCGAGAGGATTGATCATAGCGCCTAGAAGCGCGGGGGGACTTCTTCATGGGTTAGGGAACTAGAAAAATGGTACTGTCATGTGGATTTTACGAGCCTAGGACCATTCATGCTCGTGGTTGCTTTCAATTTTAAGGAGTCTGAAAGCAAATAAGAAGACTCTGAAGTAATATAATGGTACTGTCGTGTGGATTTTACGAGCCCAAGACAGTACATGCTCGTGGTTGCTTTCAATTTTAAGGAGTCTGAAAGCAAATAAGAAGACTCTGAAATGATGGAATGGTACTGTCGTGTGGATTTTACGAGCCCATGACAGTTCATGCTCGTGGTTGCTTTCAATTTTAAGGAGTCTGAAAGCAAATAAGAAGACTCTGAATTAATGGCCAGGCAAGGAGGAAGTGTTCAATCAAGGAACATTTATGAGGACCAGGACTGAGGGTGGGGGGGAACACTGGTGGGCCTCCTTGCGGGGTGAATGAATGGTGGAAAAATAACGAAACATTTGCAGTATGACAGGAGTGGATAGCTCATGTAAAAAGTGTGAAACAATCCGATAACGGCCGATGTGGCGCGCAAATCGATGCGGCAAGGTGTAGGGACGCAATGTGATAATTTTACCAAGTGAGAGCGAGAAATGATCTCAAGCATCATCACGAGCTCGGAAAAAGGAATCCGGTGATATCAACAGTGTGAAAAACGGAGAACGGTCAAAGTGGCGCGTAAACCGAGATGACTAGCGGTGTCTGAAAAAATGGGTAAAAAATGACATAGAGAAAATAATGCAATGAGGTGACCATCGGGATGGTCTCATCGTGCTGATTCCAATGGTGGAAACGGTTCAGAAAACGGACTCCGTATGGGTTCAGAATGGCCAAACAAGAGAAAAGTCAACGGACTATAAATAGTAAGTGGGCCCAACATGACATGTGTCATTTGACTAGTGGACGTTGACTCGTGATCGCAGTGGACCAGAGCTGAGGTGTCATTTCTGGATGATCTGACCAGTCGATTGCGGAGTCGGGAGATACAGGTATTTCGTTAAACTCATACCTGCATTGTTTTTGGGTTTGGGGGGGGGCGGGGGGGTAGTGGGTCCCAGGGGATGATTTGTACGGTCCACGTGGGTGGACCGCGGGTTAGGGGGTCGAAACCGCGGGTTTAGACTGGGACAGCTGCGGTTGGGGACTGCGGGTTCAGGCTTGACAGCCACGATCGAAGGCCGCGGCTGTAGGCCTAACAACCGCGGTCGGAGGCCACAGCTGTAGGCCAGACAGCCGCGGTCGGAGGCTGCGGCTATAGGCCAGACAGCTGCGATCGGAAGCCGCGGCTGTAGGCTTGACAGCCGTGGTTAGGGGCCGAGCTGTTTTGGTTTTTTGGGATGAAAGGGAAGGTCTATTGGTTTGAGATGAGTCTGATGAAACTTCGTTGTGTGATTGACAGGATGCCGCAGGTGCTATGGAGGGAGTGGGAGATACCGGACGATATTATGACCATCATCCGAGAGGACCGTCAGGTGCGGTCGATGCTGGGGTTGTTCGGACTATTGAAGTTCACGCAGATACCTATGATTCGGTCAGCAGGATTACTGCTGAACCGCCTGGTTAGTTTCTGGGAGCCAGAGATCCAGGCGTTCCGAGTACAGGGTGAGAGGGTGGACCTCACCCTGACTGATGTGTACTTCTTGACGGGGCTGCCCTGTCTGGGTCGGGTATTGGATACTCAGCTGCGGGTGTCTGCAGACATCAATATGGATGATATGTAGGCCAGATTCTCAGGTGCATAGGAATGCACTTCTGGTGAGAGACTTGCAGGAGCCAGCGGTGCGGGCCATGGCAGCATGTGTGGTGCGGGTTCTGGGATCCCAGGCACCTGAGAAGGTGTCTGGGGGCCAGATGTAGCTTGTGGAGCATGTGCTGGGTGGTGTGTATTATGCTTGGGGCCAGATGTTCCTAACCTGCGTGTAGCAGCAGCTGACCGCGGCGAAGGAATCTGGCAAGGGGTTCTTCTATGGTTCCTTTCTATGCGCGTTTTTCATGGAGCAGGTACCCACACTACGGCCACGAGTGCCGATCAGAGCGGGAGGTGTGCAGGAGCCGCGAATGTGCGGTGGGGGGAGATGATGCACCGCCGCCGCCGCGGCGATGTTGGGAGATACTTCACACAGGAGCTGTACATGCAGTGGCTGCAGCTACCGTTGACCCTGGACGACTATCCATATAGAGATATGGACTATACGGGAGATCCAGAGGCACCACGGCCACCTGGACAGGCATGGGGGCCTGATGGTACGTATATTTTAATTGCATTGTCAATTTTGTATGTATGATAGTAATTTGGTATATTGTTACTGACAAATGGTTGATCTGCAGGTGTGGGCCCGAGGCCGCCGCCAGGTCATGTGGAACGCAGAGGGATTATGGCCATTCCAGCTTTGCCTGGGCGGGGGGAGGTGTGTCGTGGAGATGCAGAGGGGACACTGGAGTCCGTATGGGTGTTGTTAGACCAATTTCTGGTGGGAGTGACTGACCAGGGGTGGG
The DNA here is from genome assembly GCA_001517045.1 of Pseudotsuga menziesii. NCBI lineage: Eukaryota > Viridiplantae > Streptophyta > Pinopsida > Pinales > Pinaceae > Pseudotsuga > Pseudotsuga menziesii. The sequence goes on along the minus strand of LPNX010956237.1, from coordinate 786,564 downwards.
GGGACCTCGATCCTGTCGTGATTCAGGAGTGCTTGAGGGCACCTCGAGATTTCAGATCGATTGCGATCCGGGTGGCCATATTAGCAGACAGGGCGCGGGCACAGGGGCCCAGACGGGATGAGGACTCACCGGAGGAGGAGCGAGGAGAGGAGTCAGAGGTAGCAGACACTGACAGTGATGCAAGGTATGACTCTCATTAGGGAGAGTAGGGGACTCCCCCCGATTTTTTGTAGCTATGGCCTATACCTTATGAGGCTTTTAGGGATGTATATACATTTTTTTGTAGAGCTGAGTACAGGGGTACTCAGGACATGTATAGCACTGTAACATGTATTTTTTGAGATGTATATATTTATGCACATGGATGCACCTTTGTGTGATGTTGTTTCATTTGTACGCACGTGGATGCGCTTGATGATGTGTTGTATGTTTGTATTGCACGTGGATGCAAGTAGTCTAGGATGTTGGGCACGTGGATGCCCCTTATGTGTTTGATGTGATGTGACATGATTTAGTTATGATTAGGCACGTGGATGCCCCTATGGATGCAAATGTTTATGCAATGCAGTCTTTTTGGTTTTTTATATAGTTGGATGAGATGCTATGATGTGTGGTGGAGATGTTATATGGTGTGATTGATATGCCAATCTAGGATGTTATTTGCCATTTGATCTGCGACACTATTTTGAGCTCTTGGGACATGTGTGAATGTGATGGATTCAAATTATCGGCTGAGTTGTTTTGTACGCAGGAATTTTCTAAAGAGGCAAGGATCGCGCACCTGGTAGCAGTTGTTAGAGGAAGATTCATCTGGGAGGAAGTAGGAACGATGGTGCATGTCATCCCAAGGATAATCCGGGGCAGTGAGAGCCTCGAGAATCTCCTCATCCGTGCGGAATGTTTGTGTCGTCAAATCGGTTAACGAAGGAGTGGTGGTGGAAGAGATCATATAAATGGTATTAACCTCTTCAGAAGAGGAAGATTCCGGGGGCTGGATCTCCACAATGGTGGGTGGTGCTATCTCAAGATCCAGATTGTTCATTTCAAAGAGAGCTACTCTGTACTCGGGGAGATCGGGACAGTGATGTGAGTAATGCTCGTAGACACCGCATAAGGCACAGGAGTGGTTAGTGCGCAAGGATTTGTCGCGAGGCATAGGGGTTGGATCTAGATGGACAACCGGGATAGTGGGGTCATCGTCAAGTAGTTGCATGTATTCCTGTAACGCCGGTAACTGAGGACATAGGTGAGTCGCATGGCCCAACTCATCGTACAGCGTGCATTTTGGAGGAGCATGAAACACAGGGGGATTTTTTACTGTCTTAGGAGGTGGGACAGCAGTGTAAGGTTGGGGGCCTCTGCCCCCAGTGGGTTTGGGAAGAAGAGGGGGGGATTTCGCGGAGGCTGACGGGGTAGTGACACCGGGAGGTGGTTGACTAGTAGTGACAATGGGTTGCACCGGTTGTAGGATGATATCTAGTGTCGACGGACGAACGGGAGGCGAAAGATACCAAACGGGTAATCCTAAGGTTAACCCAGGAAGGCTGAGGGTGGCCATGACCGGGGCGCTAACTACTCCTGAGGGAGGGAAGAGGAAAGGAATGGTATGGATGGGTGTAGCACCAATGTGACTAGGTACCAAAGGGGGTTGAGGCAACAAGGGCGGTTGATTAGTAGGAGTTCGTGTGCTATGGGACAGGGTACATAGGTCGGACACTTCAGCGGCAGGTGACGGGGGTGGAATAGATGGGAAGGTAGAGGTCATTGGTGCGTTTGAGTAAACTCCAGGCCCCATAGAAGAAATGAATGAGGTGGTGGCACTCGAAATAGGTTGTTCAACCATGGGGAGAACATTTTCGGGTGCCGCGGGGGCATTGGGATCATGGTAAGTGAGTTGGTCAACCTTGACCACGCGTCCCTCATGGGGGAACATCATGGTATGAAAAACAGTAGAAGCAACTGCCCGCATGGCATACATGTAGCTGCGGCCAAGTAAAAGGTTGTAATCAAGCTGTGCATTGATAACCTCGATGTTTATGAGGACGAGTTTGCCAGCCAGCTGGATGGGGACGTTAGTTAATAGGCCATGTGGTTGAGCTGAACGGCCGTCGTAGGCTCGCAACGCAGTAGAGGATTGCTGGAGAGGGGGGGATCCCATTTGCTGCCAGATGGAGATGGGCATGACACATGTAGAGGCACCTTCATCAATAATGCATCGATGGACGACAAAATTCCGAATGGAAACAGAAACTTGGAATGCCAAAGTGGAAGGCATGCGGGGTTCGGATTGGTCTAAATCAAATGTCATTAACTGCGAATCATTTGGATCGATAGCCCCAATGGCTGAGAGTAAAGTCTTGCACTGCGAAGGGCAGTTTTTTAAGACTTCTAACGTAGACATGGCTACGGGGGATTGGGCTAAGTCATCGACAATGTTGTAGTTTGACGCAGCCCGCGTATTGGGGTTGTTGTTGATACGACGAAGTGGGAAACGAGGTGCTTTGGGGGCGCCCTCTAGTGGAGGTGGAGGTATACGTAATGCCTGATCAGTGGGATGAGCGTTGGTGGGTTTATCGGCGGGAGGAGCTTCAGGGGTGGAGCCATATTGGTTCCGCCGAGTCTGGAGGTTGACCTCCTTGGAGGACATCATCAACAAGTGGTGGGTCCCTGAGTCAATCATGGTTTGATCAGGAGCAGCGTAAGTGATTTGTTGGGTTGGTGCGTTAGCTTGAGGGGGAGCCAATGGTTCAGTGTTCACTACGCCTTGGGTTGGTAAAGGGTTTTGCAACACCAAAGGTGTCCGTTGAGGTTGTGGGAGGTTGGGCGATGCTTGAGGAGTCGTCTACCCTTGGCGTTGTACATCAGCAGCCCAAAGTTGTCGAACCCGCTCCATATGTGGACAAAAATGTGTGTAGTGGCCATAGACCCTGCAAACAGAACAAGGGTAGTTTGTTCACAAATTGGGGTTTTTAGCCTGCTTGGGCGGGCGATCAGGGTTTTGGTTAGCAGCGGCCGCATTATTACTAGCGGGGGGATTAGGGTGTTGACTAGCTTGCTCGGTCAGTTGGTTGTTCCCACGATTTCGACCTCTGTCACGGTTTTGTTAGCCCTGGTTGCGTTGGTTGTTCTGGTTTTGCTGTGGGTTTTGTTGAGCGTAAACTTGCCCTTGGATAGCAGGTGGGTTCTGAGGTTGCGCAGGGGCTGGTGCAGGCTGCGGTGGATGATATGTAGGTGGAGACTGTGCAGGGGCAGCGACCTGAGAGGGTTGTTGATAGTGCTGTGGAGCGGGTTGTGGGTTTGCCGCATGGGCTACCTGCGATGGGTAATAATGAGGTTGGGCTTGTGTCGGCGCAGGAGCTGGTACAGCCTGCTGGTGATAGTAGGGCTGAGGTGCGACCGGGGGGGCGTAAGCGGGAGTCATATGACCGAAACACTGAGGTGGACATGAGGGTCCATGGGAATGGTGGTGGGGTGTCATGGGGGCATACGAGTTGGGTGCGCCAGACTGCGAGGTAGCCCACGAAAAGTCAGGGCCAGGGGTAGGACGTGCTATGGAAAATGGTTGAGGCTGCGAAGAGACGTGGCCAATGATGCCGTCGGCAGCGTGGGATGCCCCCGGCGCATCGTACTGGGAGGAATTGTCGCGAGGGGCGTCAGGTATGATGGTATAAAGGTAACCCGACTGGGCGTAAATGAGATCGAACTGTTGGGCTTTAAGGATAGCCTCTTCTTTAGACTGGGGTCTTTCGGATGCCACATCCTTAGCAATGATAGGAAGGAGGGATTTGAGGAACCAATCTAGGAAGATCCGGTCATCTAACTTGATTTTGCATAGGCTACGGCGTCGACGCCATTCATGAATGTGGTCTGTGATGTGGGTAGCCGTGTTCTGTCTGCATGATAGTAGGATCTCAACGCCTGCGTCATAGCGGACAGGTAACTGGAAGAACTGCAGGAAGGTCGAGGCAAGGGAAGTAAAGGTGGCATGGGTTCCATGGGGTTGTTCGATATACCACTTGGCAGCAGAGCCAGTGAAAGTGCGTTGTAACAAACGGAGGCGAATAGAGTCGTCTACTATGGAGTTGGAGGAACACCATAGATGGAAGGACATGATATGGTTTTGTGGGTCTTCACCTTCCTTGCCCTCGAACTTAGGGATGTCAGAGGGGAGCTTGGTGTGCATGTGAGGCCACGCAGGGTCGTGTCGGATGGGGTCGTTGGTTAATATGGCTAGGTCAGGCAGGTTGAGGCTAGCCATGAATGGCAAACTGGACGAAGGATGTGACACGGTAGTGGGTTGGACCAAGTTGGGGCCGATGCCCCCGAGTGGAGGGGTAATATGAGGGAGGTTGCCCCCAAGTGGGGGAACTAAGGTGGTATAGGATAGACCTGCACCACCATGGGTGGTATGAGTCACTAATGGAGTGGGGATAGGTATTCCCGCTGTGGGAATCGGGGCTGTGAGGGGAACAGTAGAGGGAGCCCCCGTAGAGGGCATACCCAAAGTAGGTGTGGTAACTGGTGTCGTGGTGGATGTGCCACCAACGTTCCCTACCAAGATGGGAGTCACGCCAGCCATGGGGCTAGTAGGGGCAGTGTAAAGGGGGTTCTCGGATTCTGGCTCAGAATCGGAAGTAAAATAAGGGGCGTCAGTATCTGGTGACGGAGTCCTATGCCGCTGACGAGTGGAGTCAAGTGACAAGGCTCGAGATCTGTGTCGATGACGGGTGGTGTCAAGTGAACCGTGCTGTGGGGGATCGCCTCTGAGGCGCCGAGAATGTCTCGGAGACTCAATGGTGACAAATGGTGTCAAATATTTGTGGGTTGAGGTAGGTACAAAACAGCTCAAAAACTCTAATGCAACCGAGTGTGCAGAAGGAGAGCTCAAAAAATAGGGCGCTCAGGCCAACAACCAACTCAAAACACCCACTATAACTGCGTGCTACAATAGGCGGAGTGTCAACAAAAATGGTCAGAATACCAAAAAACAGCAGGTTGCCTACAAAATAAAAAATAGTGGACTCACTAGACCAAAAGGAGGTAAGGGAGCATGCAAACACCTAACTAAAAGTATTATGACTCCACTAGACATATCCTCTGCAAGGTGATGAAATCCAAGTCAGACAATACGAATAGGAAAGCCAAGTGGCTAAGGTATCCCCCTACCGGGAGGGACACCGGGTAGTCAAATCCTAGAAGAATGGCAACTAAGATACCCCGTTCATGACACGTCCAGAAAGGTAAATCTGCCGCTTGGTCCTTTAACCACAATACCCCTATACAGGGATATACTGAGAACTGCGAAAGGTAGCCCTTCAGTTACTGAATGGAGTTCAGTATTCCACTCAGACCTCCGGAACCAATCTCACGACTTCAACCCTCCTAAGGGAGAGGCCCTCTGATAAACCGGTTGTGACCGTGTCAAAAAATACTAAGGGATTTTGGTTCCCTAATGGACAACAACTATGTCTCAAGTGTAAGTAACCGAGGGGTGTTTTTGGAAGCCTATCCCCCCGATCCTACCTAACTACAAAAATTCTTTTGTGTTCCCCAAGTGGGGTTAGAATGATGGTTGAGTTAAGCAGTTTTTAAGTCTCACTTAAATTAGGTGACAGATTGTGTGCTCGTGAGGTTATGAACCCAGAAGAGAAGTGCCAAGGAAACTTCCTAAATATCAATAATACTGAAAAGAAAAAAAAAATTTACCATGCAAAATTATCTGAATAAACAATGCTAAAAATTTTAAAAAATCTGTAAAGGGGGACAAAGATGCTGTTGAAAAAAAGGCTATAGGGCTGCAGGTAGAACAAGTGACTGTGCAGGTGCAGAAAATATGGCAGCAAAGGGGCTGGGTTCAAAAGCAGAAACAAGGGCAAAAGTCAGATCGCAGGTCTGGGGTGAAGTCGCGCGGTTGGACCGCGGGTTTGAAGGAAACAGGTGCGGTCAAGTCGCGGGTTTCTGAATAACACAGGCAAGCGGACCATGGGTTTGAAGGACACAGGCGTGGTCAGGTCGCAGGTTTCTGGACGGCAGACGCGGTCGGGTCGCAGCAAAGAGCTGGAAAGGCGCGGTCGAGTCGCAGCTAAGAGCTGGAAAGGCGCGGTTGGGTCGCAGCTAAGAGCTGGAAAGGCACGGTCGGGTCGCAGGTAAAACGGTCAACAGGCGCGTTCGGAACGCAGCAAACAGGCACCTTAGCCGCGGTTGGACCGCAGGAAAGGGATTGAAAACCACGGTCGGGACGCGACTGCAGAGGGAAAAACTGTGGTTTACGGCGGCCGAAAACGGCAGCCGAAAGGACAAAATAGGAAATAAAATAAAAATAAAAACCAGCGGAGTCGCCAAAACTATTGCTAGGGTTTTACCCCTAGCCTGTACGAATGAGTACCTACTAAGGAAAATGGATTCCTTAGTAGCAGTTCAATAATATGTGAAATAAAAGATGCTAAATAGTAATAAAAATTAATCTAAACATATTCATGAAGCAAAACAGTAAAAAGTAAAGAATGATTTTTTATTGATCTGACCTCCAATGTGAAGGTTGGTGAAGCCCGTTGCATTGATCCGAGAGGTTGCTTCGAGCTCCAGCTGCTCCTTCTCTTTCTCCAATGGTGGAAATGGGCCAAAAGGGGCTCTCACGGTGAAAGCAGCTCAATGGTGAGCTAGGATTTCAAGAGCAATTTTGGCAGAGGCAGGATACTTATGATTGTGGATGTGAAATAAGGGATCTCCACCCCTTATTTATAGTTGGAAACCATGCGGTTTAGGGTTAGGGTTTCAGCTGTTTAGGGTTTTTTCCTCATTTTCCTCATTATTTCATATTTTTTCTTCCTTTTTGGATATTTTTGCTTTTTTGGAGGAATTTTGGATATTTTTTGGAGGAAAAGAGGGTTTTATGGCCTTTTGGAGGATTTTTTGATGGTTTTATGGGTTTTTGATGGAAATATGGTATGAAAATGGACAAATGACCCATGTGATGGGGTAGATGAGGTATTGAACCATTTTTGGGTGTTAACAATGTCACAACAGCCACACAGTCGCGACATAGTCAAATCAACAAAAAATGTAGGCAGTTAAAGCAGTTAACTGATGAGGCTTTTTGAAACAATGTGTATTGATGGCGGATCCGACCGTTGGATTGACAGAATCAACGGTGGATTCAAGCAGTTAATGCATGATTTGGTCATCATGATCGACATGATTTGGTCATGATGGTTGAGGGATAGATTTGGCGTTATAAGAAAGGGATAAATGCGGTCAGAAGTCACCATTGTGCAAAGTGTGAATTGAGAAGAGTTGTATTGAATTGAGTTGTGCAAGATTGAGTCGAGTTGCAGAGTGGTGTTGTATTGAGTGAGTGAGTTTCCAAGTAAAGTGAGGTTGAGCGACTATTAAGCATTGTAGAGCACTGGTGCGGCATGCAAAGTGAACCAATCATGGTCGATATTTCGAGTGAAAGGGATTCACCAATAGCCCCAGTAACGATTGAGGAGGAAGTTGGAAGTATGCCAGTAGGATCATCATCAATACTGAAGAAGAATAGGGGGGGACAGCTGTTACAGAGAGAAATTCCTATGGCTTGGGGTACCACAATAGACAGCTTGACTCCAGAAATCAATCCTTTCCAATATGCAATAGAAAGTAAATGTCTAACACTAAAGGATCAGACCTCGTACCTTATTCCAGACAATTGAAGTAGATCCCCATTGAGCTTTCCAACTTTAGTTGAATTGACCAATTACTTCCTCAACAACAAGTAAACAAGACAAGCATACTATATATCATGGTGTTAGATCTATTCTAGCATATATAATCAATAATGTATAAGCATTTGAATAATCCCATGGATAAAATATTCATTCAAACACACATTATTGGACAGGAAAAGATATTTCTATTAGTATAAATCAGAGATTACAATAGATACAACCTCTGTTGGCACGTCTGCCAATTGGAGAAACTAAATCCCCCACTTGGGCCTCCACCACTTCAATCCTCCATCTCTCGATAGCAAGCTCACAAGCAAAATGCAAGCTTGGGAAGAACACCAACATGCTCCAAGGGACAAAGGGATGCAGACTCAAGCATAAGTTCTGGGAACAATGGACTATAGTTTCATTGCTCTCAATTCTCTCATATGCCTTCAATGTACCATAGAGTTCCTTATATAGATTTTCAAAGGGGTAATGAAAGGTTGAACCCATGTGATCTCAAGGCATAGGGAAGGCCAGGAGTCAAGTGAGTCGGATCCATGTCAAGGAAAACTCCAAAAGGATTTGGATTTTGTACACATCCCGATGTACGCGGTTTTAGTGGTCAAACCCACGTATATACGTGATTAAGGGTTTAAAATTTGTGTGTATCATTTTTCACATGTTTTTAGGGATGGTCAAGGAAACATCAAAGGACAAAAAATGGTCCAAGGGGTCTAAGGAGTCTGCAGTGGGATAGGGGAAGGCCATACAAAGTGTGATTCACCTAGAGTGGTGAAATCCGCTATAACAGATGCCCCCTAATGTGTGAGGTTAGAGGGGTCATACGATGGCCGAAATACATTATAAGTCCATCCCAGAAGTGGAGTGATGAAGGATCCCAAATGGAAGACCAGTCACCCAATCAGCATAGTACAGTGATACAACTCTGCACATAACTGCAAATACATATAGCAGTCCCGGATACATAAGAGTACAATGGCCATGAATAGGCATGATACAAGATATCACATAAGTGGTCATTGCCACATACAATATACATAGATCAGAATCTCCATGATGAATATATACAAAGGACCATGATCTCCATAATGGTTGAAGATATATAATACATCAAGATCTCCATAGTGGCTGGAAATATCTAACATATACTGGAATCAAGTCACGAGATTTGAAATCTCATGAACACTAGCACAATCAAGGAGGTAGCATATAAGAGATGCCACCAATCTGGAAAGTCTTCTACACAAACCGCTATGAGTACATGTCCTACTATGTGAATAGCGGTGTCAAGGTCAAACATAGTAGTCCATCGTCTGATTATCGGTCATTGATGTATACCGTTAACAGACGTGAGATCACCCACCGATAATGAAAATGGTAATCAAGGTACTAGAGTGCAAACTAACAAGTGTGAATAAATGTGTTCAGGTCAAACACTTGAGAGGATCCATCGATCAGGGGACATTGATGTATTCCCAAATACTATCGATGGCGAGAGAACCTGCCACTGATGACTGCAAGTCTCAAGGCACTCAAAATGAATCTAGATTCCAATCCTAGAATAAATGATCTGAAGTCAATGGGATGAAATCCACTGGAAGGAGGGCATTAAGGCATCCCCCATCATCCAACACGAGGTATTCAACAAAGCTGTATAATGTGGAAGGACTCGAACATAAGGTGCAAGAACCAGTAACTGTACTCGGAATGGCCGACATGCAAAGTCAAGATAACTTAGGAATGGCTGACTCAAGTTTCAACTTCCTCTGAACAAGAGCATAACGGTGTATGGTGACTGAATAAAGGTAGCATAGACTCGATATACAAACTGGGACATCTCTGTGACACAGGAGGCATCAACAGAGGCTCCACGAGGACCGGAAGCTTAACCAGTCGGTGGAGATAAACTCAAATAAATAAGTACAGCTCCTAAAGTCAAACTATAAACCCAACCAATGGATGTGATATACAGTGCTCTGTTCGAAGGCGACACAACTCGACAGCTGCCAAAGATAACATCTTTCCTTGTCTGGCTTTTTGGTTTTTTGATTTTTTTGGACTTTTTCAAATATTTAAAAATCTTGAAAAAGAATAAAAGTGCTTTATAGTTACAGACTAGGAGGAGACGAGTGTCATAGGGCCAAACAAACTAGTTCCAAGTAGTGGAACATACCTATGCTCAATGCAAGGACACGTGTGTAGGATATCGACACTCGGGGGAAAATCCCCTCCCAGTAAAAAGGGAATCAAGTTGCAAAGGATATATAAAATGGCTCTACATGGCTAGACATGAGACAAGCTCGGGCTATATGGCTGAAGCGCAATGTCAGGGAAGCCGACATAAAGCTCAATAAGGTAGGAAAAGCTCATGATAATGCAATTACAACTTGACATAAGGGAGTCCTGAGGGAAATAGGCCAGCAAAAGATCAAGAGGAGTATGAGGCTCTTGTGAAATGTCATGGCGGTACTATACAAAGGACTCCCAGACCTAAGAGATGACTCACAGCATGGGTACCAAATTCAAAAGGGAGCTAACTAGGACACCCATGTGTAGGAAAGCTCTACCATTCACATAGTACCACTTCTAACAATAGCATGAAGGTTCTGTGATACCATGGAATGGGTTCATACCTAAGGTTAAAATGAAACAGTCATAAGGTCATGCAAAATGCAAGCAGATGTGAAATCCTAACCTATATTCCAGTTCAGACATAATACCTATTATAGGAACGAACGGGTCGAAACCTCGGAGAGAGTGTACAAACAATGGACCCTACATGACAACCATATTAGTCCAAAATAGCCCAAAATAGTCAATAAAGAATCCAAACTGTAGGATATAGGGAGGAATGATCATGACAACTGCACCCAAAGTAAACAATGCGGTGAACGATGGGACATAAAAGGGAAAGTAAAGTGTAGACCCAACATTCATGTATCCACTACCACCCCCGTGAGGGTGACCACTGGTGTAAAGACCGAGAGAAGGGAGTCAAGATCCTCCACAAATGGAGTAGGGTAAGGGGCTGTGATGCCCCCAAGTCTGACACCGGGGTCCGTACTAGGACCAAGGACGGGTGATAGGATACCAGGCATGTCGAAAATAAAAGGACTCGAACTCAAGAGAGCATAAATATACTCAAGTAACCATGATCCCAAAATCTAACTAGCACACAAAGAGCACACTCCTAAGAAAACCTACAGCCAAAATACAAGTAAACCAAGGGGAGGATATGTGATCTCCTGAATGCAGCAGGTATGTCTCGCCTAGGAGAGGCTCGAAACTCCCATACACTACAAGCGGAGGTATGTAACCAATTATAGTGGCCCTCATCTTCAATGCATAAAGCGACTATGTTGTCTGACCTTTACCTGGCCAGGATACCTACAGAATAACCTCTGCAAGCACCCCCTATGATACCTAGGTAAGGCAACTAAGGTCACCTCAATATAATCAATGCTCAGGCGGACAGTCGTAGGCAGGATTCACCGTGTGGGTAGGGTAGAAAAGCCCGAAACTCTCGACAGAGCCCCCAGATATGAATACAATCCTAGAAATATCTCTGGTGCTACTCAGTTATGACTAGGGGTCATCCCAATCAATAACCGCTCACACTACCTCATGCTTAACTCCCTTTTGAGAGGAGGATCCTGGGAAACACTGGTTATACCAAGGAATTTCACACTCTCACCTGGATAGACACATACATGTTGTTGTTTAGTGGTCTTGGAGAATTTACTCACAATAAACTATTCCAAGACCCTAAAACCTAATCTTGTTGGTGCACCCTATAAAAGAAAAGAGTGTAATTCATTTTATTATGCGTTGATTTTAATTGGCTATGATTACTCAAAGGGAAATGGCTGTACAACTAATGAAGTTATGACTCAGTAGTGAAGTAAATATGCACACCATAACAAACAATGCTAAGTGCAATCTTTGTCAAATGAAAAATAGGGTATGCCACTACATGAGATGAATAAATAAATATTCCTTTATGAATGCCAATGTAATCCTTCCTATATGAAAGCCTAAACACAACTCTCATCCAAGCAATCCAATGCAAGTACCTCCTCAAATCCATATCTAAGATGCAACTAAGAGTGCAACTACTTTGTATTTTTCAATATGAAAGAATGAAAAATGCCATAAAAGTCATCTAAAACTCTCAGTCTCTGTAGCAAGTATAAAAGACAAGCCCAGCAAGACACCGAGACAAAGAAGATTAATGCACTAATGGAAAAACAAAAAGGATAAATGACTAAAACTAATTTCAAATAAAAATCAATGAAAAAGCGGTCTCTGGTCACAAAAGAAGCATCCAACAAACAACATCAGACCCAAGGAAGACCCAACCACACTCACAACCCACCCAACAACTTACCACAACATCAAACTCACCAAAAGGGAGGATGTACGCGACTGTTTAAAGAACAGCTACATATATACGCGACTTTTGGCCAAAAACCTATGTGTATACATAGATTTTGGCCAAAAACCTGCCTGTATACGCGACTTTTGGCCAAAACTCTGTGTATGTACATGACTTTTGGCCAAAAACCTGCGTATACAGAGAAGGCAGTGGTAAAAAGCAGGCCAAGGGTCAAACCAATAAAGGGGAGTGTTAATGGATGAACATACTATAAAATGCAACACATAAACATGGAGAAACAAAGAGCAATTCAATAATATCAATCCCATTGTGCCCGCAAACCCCCAAATATAAACAAGGAACATCCCCAGTAGAGTCGTCAATTCTGTTACGGAGAGAAATTCCTATGGCTTGGGGTGCCACAATAGACAGCTTGACTCCAGAAATAAATCCTTTCCAATATGCAATAGAAAGTAAATGTCTAACACTAAAGGATCAGACCTCGTACCTTATTCCGGACGGTTGAAGTAGATCCCCGTTGAGATTTCCAACTTCAGCTTGAATTGACCAATTACTTCCTCAACAATAAGTAAACAAGACAAGCATACTATATATCATGGTGTTAGATCTATTCTAGCATATATAATCAATAATGTATAAGCATTTGACATAATCCCATGGATAAAATATTCATTAAAACACACATTATTGGAGAGGAAAAGATATTTCTATTAATATAAATCAGAGATTACAATAGATACAACCTCTGTCGGCACGTCTGTGAATCAGAGAAACTAAATCCCCCACTTGGGCCTCCACCACTTCAATCCTCCATCTCTCGATAGCAAGCTCACAAGCAAAAGGAAAGCTTGGGAAGAACACCAAAGTGATCCAAGGGACAAAGGGATGTAGACTCAAGCATAAGTTCTGGCAACAATGGACTATAGTTTCTTTGCTCTCAATTCTCTCATATGCCTTCAATGTACCATAGATTTCCTTATATAGCTTTTCAAAGGGGTAATGAAAGGTCGAACCCGAGCGATCTCAAGGCATAGGGAAGGCCAGGAGTCAAGTGAGTCGGATCCATGTCAAGGAAAACTCCAAAAGGATTTGGATTTTTTACACATACCGATGTATGCGGTTTTAGTGGTCAAACCCGCGTATATACGCGATTAAGGGTTTAAAAGTCACATGTATCATTTCTTACATTTTTTTAGGGATGGCCAAGGAAACATCAAAGGACAAAAAAAGGTCCAAGGGGTCTAAGGAGTCTGCAACGAGACAGGGGAAGGCCATACAAAGTGTGATTCACCTGGAGTGGTGAAATACGATATAATAACAGCGGCCTAGCTCCTTGGCGAAGAAGAAGAGGTAGACTATAATGTCTACAAGGGAAGAAGAGGAAGTTACGCAGGCAGGTCCATCGAGCTCAGGAGTTGTGGATTCCGCAACTCGTGCAGGAGTGTCCACTAAGGATATCCCTAGGTACATACCTCCCTATCGGCTTGGTGCACAGCCCAGGAAGCTCAAGAACTAGAAATACCAAGTAAAGATGTTGGTGATACCATAGAGTATGGTATGCACCACAAACATTATGCATGCACTAATGCAGATGAAGTATGACGACCATGACCTACTCGCATTGGAGGATGTTACGAAGGAACCATACATGTCGATGGTAGCAGTAGGCGACGGCCTGATATAGTGCATTCCATAGGATTAGGTGCATGCTTTGGACAAAGCAGAACCCTTGGGATTAATTAACATGCTGCGTTTTGCACAGTTGAATGAGGCAAATGCCTATGTAAAGTAGCTTTTGGCCTATTTTCATGGTGGGATGTTGTGGATGGACACACTAGTCACAATCACAGTAGGATTGATTTTAGAGATAATGGGGATGCCTAAGGATGGGCCAGACCCCTTGCAGTATTATAGAGGAAAGAATAACGACAAGAGGCTTGCGGTGAAGTTGAAGAAGCGCTATGGTTTGCAGTGCGACGGGTGGGCTTACCGTATCAACAGTATCAATGACTAAGCGGTGTGCATCGGACCAAGGATTTTGGCTAGAAAAGTGGTCGAGAATAACTGCCCCATCTAATGTAACTCGGGGGTTATTGCATGCACAAAGTAATGTGTGGAAGGCATACAAATGAACTGATCACTCTTTTTAATGAACCAGTTGGTGGAGGATGCAGTGGAAGTCTAGGTAGGAGAGCGGCCATTTACATATAGTTGATTGTTAATCTTGATCGCACTCGTGGCTTGGATGGAGCCAGACGATTATCAAGGCATGGAGGTGGAGGTAGTAAAAGTTTGTAAGGGTGCACGCTACCAAAATATCTGGTGGGTAAGGGAACTTGCAATATTGAAGGACTATGCTATTCATTTTTAGATCTATTGGTAAGCACTGCAAGCGGTAGCTCTGAAAATTCTACAGTTATCCGAGGAAGTTGCGATGAAGTATCAGCAGATTGCTCGTTTTATGATCGACCCACATGCCATTCACATGCAAGCGTGGTGTGACCCAGACAAGTAATGGTTGCCGACACCTTACAAGTTGTCTGATGCAGAGTTGGAGGTAATCGTTAATGATTGGCCTGCAACATGGAGAGAACCAGTCAGCTTGGAGGAAGTATCGACTGGACCCCTAGCAGATGCACTAGTTGATCTCGTGCATAAGGATGACCAGCAGAGTCACCATGAGTTCGATGTACATTCTGTTATATTTTTATCATTTAACCTATATGATCTTAGGATCTTATCTGAGAGAATAAAATGGACAGCAATAATCACAAGAGGCAAGAGACACAAAGAATTTTCCTTGGGGAAACCGTAAAGGAGAAAACCCCACAACTTCCTCAGAGATAGAATGAGCACCAATGGTAGTAGTAAAACCCAAAGACAGAAAAAATGATCTCCAACAGCTGTTCTCTCTCTCACTTATGTGAGCACTTCCTCTCTCACTCATGCACCTCAGTTGAGTGAGTGTGTGTAATAAATAGAGAGGCTCACTCTCTATTTATATTCTTCCGTTCACTTAATATTTGACTATGTTATGTAGGCTTGAGTAACCACAACTAGGATACTAATGACCCAACTTACATTAACTCACCAGGGCCAACTTCTCTAAGAGAGTCTAAGAACCATAGTGCCCCACAACTGTGGGGACTTTAACCCTTGATCAATAAGGAGGGTTACCCTCTATGACTTTACATGACTTTTTTACATTACTGATTATCCTGATAGGAACATCAGGCTATGACATGACTCAATTACATTACTGATACTTCTCGATAGGAACATTGGGGTACAATACATAATATATACATGTCAATACATTCTGAAGTTACAAATACATCAACACTCCCTCTTAACTATGAAGGTATTCTCTCGACACAATTATCAGCACAAGTCTTCATCACTAGATCAACTCTGGATCATCATCAAGTCTGGATCATCACTGGATCATCATCATCAATTCTAGATCATCACTGGATCATCATCAAGTCTTCTGCTATCTTGAACAAATGGGGCTATCTCTCAATTCTACTCGTCATAGGAAGTTCTACAGAGTCAACCCTTTTTCATGATGGTTGTAGGCCTAGCCTCCATGTAGGTCTTCATCTTCTTTAGCACTTATATCTGACCATGGGAGGAACACATCCAAGAACCATGTCAGAAAATCCGGCACTCACATCTGACCACAGGAGGAACACATCCAAGAACCATGTTAGAAAGGCCCACCCAGCACTCACATCTGACCATGGGAGGAACACATCCAAGAACCATGTTAGAAAGGCCCAACACTTATATTCACCAACATGATAGGACACACCTACTATAATCTGTGAAAAGGCCCAACATTTACAATCACCAGCATGGTAGGACACACCTACCACCATCTGTGAAAAGGCCCAGCACTTACAATCACCAGCATGGTAGGACACACATACTACCATCTGTGAAAAGACCTAGCTCTTACAACCATCATCATGATAGGACACACCTACTATCATATGTGGAAAGGCCCAGCTCTTACAACCATCAGGATGATAGGAAACACCTACTATCATCTGTGGAAAGGCCCTACACTTACAACTGATCATGTGGGAGCCAATCTCACAGTAATATTAGATTGGCTCTACACTTACATCTGATCATGTGGGAGCCAATTCCATAGTCATATCAGAACAGCTCTACACTTACATCTGACCATGTGGGAGCCAATCCCACAGTCATATCAGAATGGCTCTGTACTTACATCTGATCATGTGGGAGCCAATCCCACAGTCATATAAGAATGGATCTGCACTTACATCTGATCATGTGGGAGACAATCCCATAGTCATATCAGAATGGCCCTGCACTTACATCTGATCATGTGGGAGCCAATCCCACAGTCATATTAGAATGGCTCTTCACTTACATCTAACCATGGAAGGAACCAATCCTACCATGTTAGAAAAGCTCTTGGACTCATCACTTTCCCTTGGAAGGAACCTTAATATGGAGAACACCAAGCTTCTCCCTGAAGTACTCAAACTTCACTCTAGCTAATGGCTTTGTCAACACATCAGCTATATGTTCGTCCGTTGCAACATATTGGATCTTTATTGCTCCTCTCTACACCATGTCCCTAATATAGTGATATTTGATCTCGATATGCTTCGACTTGTCATGGAACACTAGGTTCTCTGACAACTTCACACAACTCTATTTGTCACAATATATACAAGTAGCATCCAACTCAAGATCAAATAAATAATATACTAGCTTCCTCAGCCACACTGCCTCACAACTAGTCGAGCAAGCTATGACATACTCTACTTCAGCTGTACTCAGTGCCATGCAAGACTTCTTCCTGCTGAACCAAGAGATCACACCTGATCCCATACTGAAGCAGCACCCTGAAGTGCTCTTCCTATCGAAGGCACTGCCTTCCCAATCAACATAACCTTCTAGGTTAATCTTCTGATTCACCTCATACTTGAGCACATAGTCAAACTTACCCTTCAGTTACCTCAGAATATGTTTTGCAGCAACCAAGTGAACATGTCTAGGATCCGTTAGGAACTGGCTCAATGTGTTCATAGCAAAGCAAATATCTGGTCTCGTATTCTTTAGGTACATCAATGACCCAATCATCTAACGACACATTGTAGCATCAATCAATAGCTTCACATTCGATGCCATAGTTTTGGCCATGGCCTTGCAATCCATCATCCTGAACCTCTTCAATATCTCTATTGCATACTTCCCTTGTCCAAGGTATATTCCATCCGCATTCTGCCACACCTCCATGCCTAGAAAGTAGTGCATCATATCCAAGTCCTTCATCTTGAACTTGGCAGAAAGTCTCCTTCTTGCAACTTTAATGAGTTCCTCTTTTCTGTCAGGAACAAGTCATCGACATATAGCAGGAGCATCACTCGTCTTCCACCTTCAACCTTAAAGCAAAGGTTGGAATGTGCTTTACTCTCAGTAAATCCTAGATCCATCAGTAAGTTGTCCATCCTATCGTACCATGTCGAACCTCAGGATCTTCTACAGTCACTCCCTCTGGAGTGGAGCACCATTCTCCCTCTATCTTTCGTACTCTATGCATTGAAACATTCTGTACTGGAGTGAAAAGTATCTTCCTCTGCTACTAATATTCTATTTATCCATCTAGGGTCACCGGATACCAATATCCTCTATCTTGAACCTTTTCAAAAGTTCTTCTCACACCCATCTGTGAGCTTGTCATCCTCTATAGGATTTCATCTTCAACCTTGTAGCAAAGGTTAAGATCTTCATCACTCTAGGTGATGTTCAAGCTCCTCATGTATGTTTTATCCATGGGTGTCTTCTTATCTCATACAAGGCCTTCTTTAATTTGCACACATGAGTCTTCCTGTCAAGTGTCTTAACTTCCAATGGCTGCAAATGTCTCTTTGTAGCCTATGCCTTCTTTCCGTGAGAAACCTAGTGCTACGAATCGTGCCTTGTATCCCACGATGTTACCATCTACTGCATGTGTAGATCCATATGGAAGACATTATGGACTTTCCTTCAAGTCTCGATACTACATCCTAGACATCATTCTTCTTGAACTGGTATTCTCCTTCCCTTTCTTCTTGGCTACTTCTTCATAGCTGGAAGGATCTGCATCAATGATGTCGCTCAACGGTGTCACATAACTGGAGTGTCTTTGAGGCCTCTTTCTTTCTTTGAAAGTATCATCATATTATTCTTCATCTTGGATTCTTTCTTGAACTATTGTCACTTGTTCTTTGGAACAAGTCTCATCCTTCTTTTCTTGTAGGTGATTGTACGTGATCTTTCCTACAAGTCAAATGCATTTGTATGGTTAGAAACATTTCATAAGGCATATTCACAATGGAAAATTCTGATGCATAAAGACATAATCATGCAACTATTTTAGCCAATACAACATTCATCCATATCTCACAGAAACGTTTCTAGATGCCTTCCATCTCTACCAAGACATCATTGAGATTGTGCACTAATCAGCAAAGAGGTTTCATTCTAGATAAGTAGCAATGGAGAGTTGTATAGCACCATGAGCTACTTACCCATCACATGCATATTAGTAGTATACTGTCATTAATGCAAACATTCTATCATGCATAATACATCAACTGAATATAAACAAATGCATAACAAAACAATATCATGAAATGACAATTGAATACTTATCTTTATTTGTTTCGTGGGTAGACTCCTTCTTTCAGCTTCATCATCTTCTTCATTCATAACAGCATCATTTCTTATCCAAATTCTTAATATGAATAAGATGTTCTTCAAGAATTGAGTTCTTCATATTCCTCATCGCTTGAGGTATCTTCTTTGAATCGAGAAATATTGATCTTCAGTTGCTCCCATCTTATTTTCTCTTATTATGAGTCGAGCTTCTTCTTGTGTGTGCTCTTCTCAGAGTCTACTGAAAGTAATCACTCATTCTGGCACACATTCATTGAATGAATCCCATGATCCTGGGAGGCCATTCAAGGTGTTTATCACAACTTCTGCATTCTCCACTTCTTCTTCCACTGCTTCAAGTTTTTCTTTTATTTAAGAGACCCTTGTAAATAATGACTGCATGGTCTCTACATTCTGGATCTTCACATTCTTCAACTGGTTTCTCAAATTCATCTTCTGATTTATGTTCTTCCCTTAAAATAGCTTGGTCAAGGAATAAAACATATCTTTGGGTTCCTTTAGGGAATACACTTGAGGGATGAGATGATCTTTAATAGAATATGCAATGATTCTCTTGGCGCTAGCCTTAGCCTCATTTCCCTATGGAACTGGAACCTCTCCATTCATGCAGGTGTCCAATTCATTTTCTTCAAGAACCAGTGAGATACTATAATTCCATGCTTGGAATTTGTCATCTTCACCAAGATTGACATCAGGCTAGTGTGATGAGACATTTTAACTGAGAACCTCAAATGGAAATACAAAAGATTAGATCTTACCGATTTGAGATGTCTGTCCTGGTTCCGGATCTGGCTGATCTAGGGTTTGTCAGAGAAACCCTAATTTTCAAAACTTGGAATTTCAAAATTCTGATTGGATAGAAAGATGGGCCTCTTCAAGGTGAGCTTTCCAATGTACTCCTTTTCCAAAAACAGTGGAGGGAAGCCCCCCGAACATGAAGCCCTAGTTTTCCAATTTCTTCTGCAAAAATTCTTGATACTGTTTCTGTGGTATCTCCGGAATTCCTACTCCTCTGTATCTGAAATTTTGTACTAAGGTAGCCTAGTATGTCCTATTTCCAACACCATAGGTTTTATTAGAATTGGTTTCACCAATTGGTACTTATGATAGTTTTCCCACGGTGACTTAATTCAGGATTATTTAGCATAGCGAACTTGTACGAACTTCCACATGTCACTGTTTCACCTTTGGGGTCTGAACGTTTTACCACAGAAATTGCAGTGCATTCCCTAATTGGAACATCTTGCAAAATTTCATATGGAACTTTGTATCCTAAGATATAGAAATTCTCCCTAAGTGTCCTGTTTAGGGATCAATCCTGGAAGAGGTTGGAACCCTTATTTGGAGGAATCATATCTCCCATAGTACAACGCATATGAGGCTGAAAGTTTTACACAAGGTACATCAGGATTTTATACTCAGCCTGTGAAAATTTTGGCCCTTGAGACTTCTTCAATCCCAATATATAGTGAATGTACCAAAACTACCAGTTTTAGTATTTTAGGGTTTTTCAGGCTCGGGGTCAAATTAGGATTTGACTTTCCTAGAGTTTTACCCAACCAAAAATATTGACCTTGGTCTCTACATTTATATTTTGGTGAGGAGAGAAATCCTATGTCGGGCTCACTCAAAAATTCTTCTTTTGTAAAAATCCCTAATTTCCCGCAGCAAAAACTGAAAATGCCTGGAATCAAATTCTGCTTCGACAGAAAGATGCGCCCTTCAATGGAGAGTTATCCTAGCCTCCTTTTGCTGATGGATTGTGGAGAGAGACCCAAAAAGTAAGAAGCCCTAGCTTCTGCAACTACATAGTGTCTTCTTCTTCTCAGGTTAGCTCTGAAACCATGTTATATTTTTATCATTTAAGCTATATGATCTTAGGATCTTATCTGAGAGAATAACATGCACAACAATAATCACAAGAGACAAGAGACACAAAGAATTTTCCTTAGGGAAACCATAAAGGAGAAAAACCCAAAAATTCCTCAAAGATAGAATGAGCACCAATGGTAGCAATAAAACCCAAAGACAGAAAAGATGATCTCCAACAATTGTTCTCTCTCTCACTTGTGTGAGCACTTCCTTTCTCACTCATGCGCCCCAGTTGAGTGAGTGTGTGTAATAAATAGAAAGGCTCACTCTCTCTTTATACTCTTTCGTTCACTTAATATTTGACTATGTTATGTAGAATCAAGTAATCCTAACTCATTTATGTACGCACGAGTAACCACAACTAGGGTACTAATGACCTGACTTACATTAACTCACCAGGGCCAACTTCTCTAGGAGAGTCTAACAACCCTAGTGCCCCACAACTGCAGGGACTTTAACCCTTGATCAATAAGGAGGGTTACCCTCTATGACTTTACATGACTTTTTTACATTACTGATTCTCCTAATAGGAACATCAGGCTATGACATGACTCAATTACATTACTGATACTTCTCGATAGGAACATTGGGTACAATACATAATATATACATGTCAATACATTCTGAAGTTACAAATACATCAATAGAGTCAACACAGACACCCACTAACTCAAAAGTAGAGCATGCATTTGAAGAGTCAAGGATGAAGAGGCACCAGGAATAGGGTGTGACAAGTAGCACCACACCAAGGATGGAGGCACAGTTGAATAGACTCATTAAGGCGATTATAGATGCAACAGACACAGTGGCCGAAGAAATGAAGAAATTGGCCCAAGAGGGGTTTACTGAGGTAAGAACATGACTTGATTCTTTATGTGATGCATTTTTTAAGAAAGTGCTAGAGGTAGTGACCGTGTGGGACTTTGGATCAATTAGCACTGGGACGCAGGTTCAGAATGTTTAAATCCCCCCTACTGCGATTGAGACCAGCAACAAGGATTTGAATGCCTCCCTACAGCAGTTGCAGGACTTATCTATCGAAATAAATGTGATGTCCACATAGACATTGGTGCATATGCAAAGATTTGTCAATTAGGAGTTGACGTACAGAGAACAGAGTATCACCGGTCAGTTCTTGTGATCGCAGGAGGAGGAAGCAAAAGTACAGAAAGAGATTGAAGCATTGAAGAAGGCACAAGAGGAGCTAAGGGCGAAGAGCGCCATGGAGATTACAGGGCTGAAAAAGGAGCAAGATTGACTAGCAGTTGAGAAGGAACAACTTTGGGATACTAGAGTATGGTTGGAAGAGGCAGGTTCAGATGCCTATCAGCATGTCTATGAGAGCACCGCAGAAATAGATGCAAAAAGTAAAATGGCTTGGAGCAGTCATCACACAATTGCAGTGAGATAATGCAGAGTTGATTGCTTTGGTACATCCAGACACACCACCTTAACAAGTCACAGAGAGGAAAAACTCCACAGAAGATGTGGTGACACAGCTAGAAGAGATGGAGCAGGCAGCAAAGAAGGTCATTGACGCGACTACGCAATTTTGGGGCAGCGTAGTCCAGGATGAGAAATTGGAGCAACTGAACAAGCAGTTGCAGGAGACAGAGGGGAAGCTGGAAACACTAAAGATGACACTAAGAGAAATGCCACCAAATTTTCATATCACAAGGTCTACGGAGCTGAAGGAGTTGCAACAGCATGTCGAGAAGGTAAGGGAAAGACAGCAGAGGCATAGTGAGCAGTTAGATGAGTTCTAAGATATTGGAGCGCAACTTTCAGTTCAGGCATTTGTTCCACTGTAAGCCATGGAGGAAGGAAAAAAGGAGGTTGATGATAAGTTGATGGAACATCCATTAGTGCAAAATTTGACAAGAAATCAAGAGATTGTTGAAAAGGTCAAAGGGTAGGTGAAGGATATTACTCAGTAGTACGAAGACTTCAAGCTAAATATCAATGAGTTCACCATGTCCAATTGATGTGGCTTGAGGGCAAGCCACATTATTGTGTTGGGGGCCTGTTGGCAGGCGGTTTTGGGATAAGTTAGTTCCGCAACATCGCGGATGCTGCACAAGGTCAAAGATACCGCACAAGTGGAAAACAACACACAAGTCGGAGTTATATTATTTTATGTATTTTTGGTCATCTTTTGTAGTTTTGGACCACATTTTGTGGATATTGGTCATTATTTTATAGAATTAGTTAGATAGTTAGTTAAGTGGACCATGAATGTAAAGATGCAATCCTATAAGTAGATGTAAAATTGCAAGTGTTAGAGGGACTTTTGGGATTGATCATCTTGTCTTGGAATGATCTTGAGAGCTAAGTTTTTGCATGTTATGTAAGATCTGCGCATGAATTGAAATTTGTTGATCTGCGAACTATTTTGGAGAATCTATGGTTTTGCGTGGAAGTTAATAGGACATGATAGAAGTTGAGCAGAATCATTATGTCCTTTTCTTTTTTCCTATTTTATTGTTTTCTGCAACTCAATTATGAATGCAATGTGTATCTATGACATGGATCTGTAAATGATGTGATGCTTCCCTACTTTGAATGATGTTATTCTATTAAATTTATTTGTGCATCAATGTTTTATTGCAGTTCTGGTATAATAATGTGATCTGTTGAATGATGATGAGGTTATGTTAAAGCATAAGTTTAATGATCATATACGTTAACGTTGCGCTAAGTTGATAAGTAGATTCACATTGTCCTCCTTCTTTCTGTAGAAACTTGGTTCCTTCAGCTCTCCCTCGAACATCTCAGGTGAGACTTCGTTCACTCTGTGGGTGTTTCCAGACAAGGTAAACTGTCTGGGCCGGTGCTCAAGGAGATCGCAGTGGTTTGGTTGTCGACAGAGTGGGAACCCCTGTCGAGTGGTTTTTTTGACTGGGCTTTGTGTCAACGGAATTTAGACGCCTCTACATATGAGAAGGAAATTATGGCTATTTTTCATGCAGTACAAAAGTGGTGACTATACCTATTAGGGAATCATTTCAGCATCAAGACTGATCACCGAATTCTAAAATATTTCCTAGAACAACGGGTCTCATCCCCAACACAATAGAAATGGGTTAGCAAACTCATGATTTATGACTATGAGATCACTTAGAAGAAGGGTAAGGACAATCTTGTGTAAGATGTTATTTCCTACACATTTGATGACCACGTTTCTCTTTCAGCTATTTCTATGCATATGCCAAATTGGTTATAATATGTTTAGTAAGGCTATGTAAATGGCTATTTATTATCTGAAATCATCCAATGGTTGGCCAATAACCCTTCTGTCGTACCGCGTTACTCTTGGGATGGTTATTATCTAAGATAAAAGGGTCATCTGGTGCTTCCCCATAGCACAGATCTTCAACAGGCTATATTCTATGAACTCCATGCTCCTCCATCGACATGGCACTCTAGGTTCCTCAAAACGTATGAGTAGGCACAACGTAACTTGTTTTGGAAGGGAATGAAATGGGTAATTCAACAAATGGAGGCCGAATGTGATACCTAATAGCTCCAAAAGGGTGAAATGACACTCCTTCCCATATTGCATGAACCCTTGCCCATCCCTACAAGGATTTGGACAAATATTTCAATGGATTTCATTCAAGGGCTCCCTAAATCTGAAGGGAAGACTGTAATATTGTTTGTGGTTGATTGACTCTCCAAATATAGTCATTTTTGTGCTCTCATCCATCCATATACCACCTCCTTAGTCACACAAATTTTCATGGACCAGATATTTTGTCTTCATGGAAACCCTTCTTCGGTTGTCTCTCTGACGCACCTTTCACAAGTCATTTTTGGACATAAGTATTTCACCACACTGGCACCAAAATTAATATGAGTTCGGGATATCACCCACAAACAGATGGTCAAATTGAAGTTATCAACAAATTTTTGGAAACTTATCTTCATTGCTTCAGCTCTGAACAACGACATCAGTGGGAAAAGTGTCTCCCTCTCGCTGAATAGTGGTATAATACTTCCTACCATACTACATCCAAAATGACTCCATATGCAGCATTTTATGGTCAGGCACCGCCAGTGCTTCTTCCATATACCCCCAATAGTTCACCATTTTAGGAAATTGACATAGTTCTCTAAAACCGAGATCAGATTCTTCACATTTTGCAGGATAATAATCACATGGAAAGAAACCGAATGAAACAACACGCTGATCAACACCGTTCTGAGTGCACTTTCCAAGTCAGTGATATGGTTTTTCTTCATCTACAACCTTACAATAAATCCTCCTTGAAATTCAAAGGGCGTTAGAATCTAGTTCCAAAGTTCTATGGGCCATATAAGGTTCTTCAAAAGATTGGGAATGTTGCTTATAAATTGGAACTTCATCCTTCTTCTCGTATTCATCCAGTATTTCATGTCTCTTGTCTTAAGAAAGTTATTGGCACCAACATCAAAGCACAAACTGTTTTACCAAAATTGGATAGTGAAGGATCCATCATTTTCGTGTCGGAGGCCATCCTCAATAAGTGCACTCATCATCTTCGCTCTCGATCCATCACAGAGGTATTAATTCAGTTGCATGGCATGCAACAAGAGGATGCTACATGGGAACCACTCCTTTAGAATCACCAACAATTTCCACATCTAAACTTTGAGGAAAAAGCTTTTCTAAGAGGGAGGGGATGTTAGGAACTCGTGTCAACCATTCTCTTTACTTCGGTAGTATATTTTTGTTGGAAGCATATGCATTGTAAATCGTCCCGTGAATATATTGTATTATCCCACATTCATGGGGAGTAATAGTTGTTTATATTATACTTACTATATAAGTACGTGTTGAGTACAATGAAGGAGCCATAAGTTATTTGTATTGAGCTTGCTCAAAGGAGTTTCCCCCTCAAAGTGGTCTGCGATCAATAAAATTCCTTATATGCTTTGTTATTTCTGTTATATCATGCATTTTCATTATTTGTTACAGGAGGTTTCTCACAGACCTTGGCATGATGCATTACTTCCTAGGACTCGAAGTATGGTAGTTCCTAGATGAGATTTTCCTAAACCAAGGAAAATATACAGTGGATATCCTGAAGAGATTTGGGATGTTGGATTGCAAGGAAATGAACACTCCAATGGTGACAAACCTGAAGCTCTTGAATGATGACTCTCCAAAAAGAGTAGATGTCACACTATATAGATAGATCATTGGCTCACTAATGTATTTGACAAATACAAGACCAGATATATGTTTTGTTGTAAACACCTTGAGTCGGTATATGATAGATCCCTCACATATTCATTTAGTTGCAGCAAAACATGTGATGAGGTATCTAAAGGGTACATAGGATTATGGACTCGGATATGCAATTGACATTGAGTTCCGATGGTATGGTTATACTGACTCACATTGGGCGGAAAGTGTTGAAGATAGAAAGAACACTTCAGGATGTTGTTTCATTTTGGGATCAGGTGTGATCTTGTGGCTTGGTAGAAAGCAAACTAGTGTTGCACTCAGTACAACTGAGGTTGAATACATTGCAGCATGCTCTCCTGTAGTGAAGCAATAAGGCTTCACAAATTATTAGTAGGATTGTTTGATGTTATGGTGGATGCGATTGTTATTTATTGTGATAAGAAAAGTTGCATCAAGCTGACCTGGTTTTTCATGATAAGTCAAATCATATAGAGATAAAATATCATTACATTTAGGATATGGTGCAGAAAGGAGCTGTGAAACTCCAGTATGTTCCTACAGAGGAACAAGTTGTAGATGTTTTGACTAAGCCTCTATCTCGTATAAAGTTTAAATATTTTTTAGACAATGTTGGTGTAGTTTGAAAGGACCTCCCTAGAAAGAGGGAGTGATGATGAGATTGTTATTTCTCATGTGATGGAAACCTAGTTCAAGAGTGGTATGTCAGGGCATAGAAAGCTAGTCGAGTTTAACATAGTGCCTACATATGTTGATGAGGTCCTGCATTCATTTGAGGACGATGAGGTATTTCATTCATTTGCAGACAATATGGTCATGCATTAATTTGTAGACGATCTTGCAATCATTTGCAGACGGTGTGGTCCTATTAGATTTTTATCATTTAATCAATATGATCTAGGATCTTATCTGAGAGAATAACATGCACAACAATAATCACAAGAGACAAGAGACACAAAGAATTTTCCTTGGGGAAACCATAAAGGAGAAAACCCCGCAACTTCCTCAGAGATAGAATGAGCACCAATAGCAAAAGTAAAACCCGAAAACACAAAGATGATCTCTGACAGCTGTTCTCTCTCTCACTTGTGCGAGCTCCTCTTCTCTCACTCATGCACTATAGCTGGATGATTGTGTGTCTCAAATAGAGAGGCTCACTCTCTATTTATACTAGTTTCTTACTTGACAATTATTTACCAGGGTCAACTTCTCTAGGAGATTCTAATAACCCTAATGCCCCTCAACTGTGGGGACTTTGCCCCCAACTTACAAAGGAGGGTTAATCTCTATGACTTTACATGATTTGATTACATTAATTATTCTCCTGATAGGAACATCAGAGACCAATGAAATACAATATATAAAATCTACAAGTGAATACATTCCGAAGTTACAAATACATCAACACTCCCTCTTAACTAGGAAGATATTCTCTTGACATAATTCATCAGCACAACTCTTCGTCACCGGTTCATTCATCAAAGCCAAATCATCATCATTGGATCATCATCAAAGCTGTATCATCATTGCTTCTACTATCTCGAGAAAATTGTGTTATCTCTCAATTCTTCTCGTCACAGGAAGTTCTACAGAGCCAACCCTTTTTCATGCTGGTTGTAGACCTACCCTCCATGTAGGTCTTCATTAATAGATCCAGCCCTTTTTCATGTTGTATCTACTGCCTTACCCTTGCAAGGACTTTCCCTACAGATCCAGTCCTTTTTAATACTGGATGTAGTGCCTTGCCTCTCACAAGGATTTCCACTATAGAGCTAGCCCTTTTTCATGCTGGATGTACCTCTACAAAGCTAGCATTTTTTCATGTTGGATGTAGTTCTACAGAGCCAACCCTTTTTCATGTTGGATGTACCTCTATAGAACCATCCCTTTTTCATGTTGGATGTAGTTCTACAGAGCCATCCCCTTTTCATGACGGATGTAGGCCTTTCCCTCCGCAAGGTCTTCCTCTACATAGCCATCCCTTTTTCATGCTGGATGTAGTTCTACAAAGCCACCCCTTTTTCATGTTGGATGTAGGACTTTCCCTCTACAAGGTCTTCCTCTACAAATCCAGCCCTTTTTCATGTTGGATGTATTTCTCAGATCTAGCCCTTTTTCATGTTGGATGTAGGCCTTTCCCTCTGCAAGGTCTTCCTCTACAAAGCCAGCCCTTTTTCATGCTGGATGTAGTTCTACAGAGCCAACCCTTTTTCATGATGGATGTAGGCCTTTCCCTCTGCAAGGTATTCCTCTACAGTGCCAGCCCTTTTTCATGATGGATGTAGTTCTACAAAACTATCCCTTTTTCATGATAGATGTAGGTCTCAACACTTATATCTGACCATGGGAGGAACCATTCCTACCACCATGTCATAAAGGAACATCACTTACATCTGACCATGGGAGGAACCAATCCTACCACCATGTCAGAAAGGCACAGCACTTACTTCTGACCATGGGAGGAACCAATCCTACCACCATGTCAGAAAGGTACGGCACTTACTTCTTACCACAAGAGGAACCAATCCTACCACCATGTCAGAAAGGATCATGGACTCATCACTTCCCCTTGGAAGGAACCTCAATCTGGAGAACACCAAGCTTATCCCTGAAGTACTCAAACTTCACTCTGGCTAATGGCTTGGTCAACACATCAGCTATCTACTCGTTCGTCGCAACATACTAGAGCTTTAGTGCTCCTCTCTGCACCATATCCCTGATATAGTGATATTTGATCTTGATATGCTTCGACTTGTCATGGAACACCAAGTTCTCCAATAACTTCACACAACTCTGGTTGTCGTAATATATACAAGTAGTATCCAATTGGAGATCAAATAAATCAGATAGTAGCTTCTTTAGCCACACTGCCTCACAACTAGCCGAACAAGCTGCAACATAATCTGCTTTGGCTATACTCAATGCCACTCAGGATTGCTTCCTGCTAAACTAAGAGATCACACCTGATCCCATATTGAAGCAGCACCCCGAAGTGCTCTTCCTATCAATGGAACTACCTTCCCAATCCGAATCCACATAATCAACTATACCCTTCAGGTACCTCAGAGTATGCTTTGTAGCAATCAGGTGAACATGTCTCAGATCCTTCAGGAACTGGCTCAATGTGTTCACAGCAAAGAAAATATCTATTCTCGTATTCGTCAGGTACATCAAGGACCCAATCATCTGACAATACATTTTAGCATCAACTAACTCTGATGAAGCATCACTCAATAGCTTCAAGTTCGATACCATAGGTGTGGTCATGGCCTTGTAGTCCATCATCCTGAACCTCTTCAGGATATTTACTGCACACTTCCCTTGTCCCAAGGAGATTCCATCCGCATATTGCCACGCCTCCATGCCTAGAAACTAGTGCATCATATTCAAGTTCTTCATCTTGAACTCGGCAGCAAGTCTCCTTCTTGCAACTTTAATGAGTTCCTCTTTTCTGTCAGGAACAAGTCATCGACATATAACAGGAGCATCACTGGTCTTCTGCCTTCAACCTTGAAGTAAATTTTGGAATCCAGTTTACTCTCAGTAAATCCTAGATCCATTAATAATCTGTCCATCCTTCCGTACCATGTCGAACCTTGGGATTTTCTGTAGTCACTCCCTCTAAAGAGGAGAATCATTCTCCCTCTTCCTTTCGTACTCTATTTTATACTGTAGTGATAAGTAGCTTCCTCTGTTACTAATCTTTCTATGTATCCATCTAGGGTCACTGGATACCAAGATCCTCTATCTTGAACCTTTTCAAAAGTTCTTCTCACACCCATCTGTGAGCTTGTCATCCTCTATAGGCTTTCATCTTCAACCTTGTAGCAAAGGTTAATATCTTCATCACTCTAGGTGATCGTCAAGCTCCTCATGTATGTGTTATCCCATGGTTTCCTTCTGAGCTCGTACAAGGCCTTCTTTAATTTGCACACATGAGTCTTCATGTCATGTGTCTCAAGTCCCACTGGCTGCAAATGTCTCTTCGTAGTATATGCCTTCTTTCTGTGAGAAGCCTCATGCTATGAATATTGCTTGTATCCCACGATGTTGTCATCTATTACATGTTGGATCTTGTAGATCCATATGGAAGATACTTTGCACTTCCCTTCAGGTCTAAATACCACATCCTAGATATCAATCTTCTTGAACTGGTGCACTCCTTCCCTTTCTTCTTGGATATTTCTTCATAGCTGGAAGGTTCTGCATCAATGATGTCGCTCAACAGTGTCACATAACTGCACTATGTCTAAGACCTCTTTCTTTCTTTGAAAGTATCATAATATTATTCTTCATCTTGTATTACTTCTCGAACTGTCGTCACTTGTTCTTCGGAACAAGTCTTGTCCTTCTTTTCTTGTAGGCGATTGTACGTGATCTTTCCTACAAGCCAAATGCATTAGTTGTATGGTTAGAAACATTTCATAAGGCATATTCATAATTGAAAATTCTTATGCATAAAGATAAATCATGTAACTATTTTAGCCAATGCAACATTCATCCATATCTCATGGAAACTTTTCTAGATGCCTTCCATCTCTACCATGACATCATTGAGATTGTGCACTAATCCAATATGTCAGCAAAGAGGTTTCATTCTAAATAAGTATCAATGGAGAGTTGTATAGCACCATGGGCTACTTACCCATTACATGCATATTAGTAGTATAATGTCATTAATGCAAACATTCTATCATGCATAACACATCAACTGAATATAAACAAATGCATAACAAAATAATATCATGAAATGACAACTGAATACTTATCTTTATTCGTTTCGTGGGTAGACTCCTTCTTGAGCCTTCAGCTTCATCATATTATTCATTCATAACAACATCATTTCTTATCCAAATGCTAAGATGGATAAGAATTTCTTCAAGAATTGAGTTCAACATATTCCTCATCGCTTGAGGGATCTTCTTTGAATCGTGAGCGCTTGATCTTTAGTTGCTCCCATCTTCTCTTCTCTTATTATGAGTCGAGATTCTTCTTGTTTGCACTCTTCCCAGATTCTTCTGAAAGTAATCAGTTCCTTCTGACACACATTCCTCGAATGAATGAATCCCATGATCCTGGGAGGCCATTCAGGGTGGTTATCACAATTTCTACATTCTCTACTTCTTGTTGAAATATTGTAACTTCGAAGAAT
Source organism: Pseudotsuga menziesii (assembly GCA_001517045.1). Classification (NCBI taxonomy): domain Eukaryota; kingdom Viridiplantae; phylum Streptophyta; class Pinopsida; order Pinales; family Pinaceae; genus Pseudotsuga; species Pseudotsuga menziesii. Next base: position 755,542 of record LPNX010956237.1, on the reverse strand, counting down.
ATTCTATATGTATTTCTTTGTGGTCCCCGATGGTCCTACCGGGAGAACCACTTGTATTAATTTGTACCCCGATGCTCCTAATTGGAAGAACTAATAAGAGTCATGAGGCAGTCCCCTCTAATTGTAAAGGTGGGTCATTATCACCCCAGTGTGGTTACTTGAGCCTACATGTGTAACTCGAGCCTACATGATTAACTCGAGCCTACATGACAAATGAGTTAACTTAAGTGAATGGATGAATATAAATAGAGGTGTAGTGCTCCTCATTTGGAACACACTCTCTCACTTGTATAGCGCATTAGTGGAGAAGAGAAGAGTAGCAGGAGAAGGAGGAGTATCAGGCTTTGATTTCCTTGCTGGTTTTGTCTTTTACCTTTTTGGGGCATCTATATTGAGGAAGCTTTTGCTGGGTTTTTCCTTTTAGGGTTTTCCCAGGATAAATCTGTGTTGTTCTTGTGATGTTGTTTCTTTCAATGATCCTGTTTATATTATTTTTTTATGAAAATGAAATGAAACAATGATGTCTTAGCTAAGCATATGAAAATTTAACATGGTATCAGAGCCAGGTTGAACAGGACAGCTTTCACAAGGAAAAATAGCCCTCTCTCTCTCCCCGAAAGAAATTAGGGCTTCTTGCAGAAGAAAGTTTTTTGAGTGAGCCTGGAATAGGATTTATCTCCTCATGAAAATAGAATTTTAAAGACCTGGATCAATATTTTTGGTTGGGTGAAACTCCAGGAAAGTCAAACCCTAGTTTGACCCCGAGCCAAAAAAACCCTAAATACTAAAACTCCTAAGTTTTGGTACATTCGCTATATCTTGAGATTGGAGAAGGTTCAGGAGCTAAAAATTGCAAAGGCTGGATATAAAATCTGAATGTACATTTTTTCTAAAATTCAGCTTCATATTCGCTATATTCTGGGAGATATGATCCCTCCAAGTTATGGTTCCAACCTCTTCCAGAATTCATCCCTAAACAGGACACCTGGAGAAAATTGCTATAGCTTGGGATACTTAGGTCCAAATGGAATTCCTAAAGATGTTCCAAAAAGAGAACAGACTTTAATTTCTATGGTATGAATATTAGACTCAGAAGATGAACCAGTGACACGTGGCATGACGTACAACTTTGCTATTCTGAACAGTCCTGTAACAGGTCACCCTGGGAAAAAGATCATAAATACCAATTGGTGAAACCAATTTTGATGAAAACTATGGTGTTGGATCAGGGACATGTGAGGATACCTCAGTGCAAAATTTCAGACATAAATCAGCAGTAATTTCATAAATATCATAGAAACAGTGACAGGCATTTCTGCAGAAGAAATTGGAAAACTAGGGCTTCCTATTCCGGGAGCTTCCCTCCACTGTTTTCAGAAAAGGAGTACATTGGACAGCTCCATTTGAAGAGATCTATATTTCTATTCAATCAGATCTAAAAGATTCCAAGTTTTGAAAATTGGGTTTTCTCTTACAAGCCCTATATCAGCCAACTCTGGAAGCAGGACGGACACCTCAAATCGGTAAGATCTAATCTTTTGCTATTTGCATTTGAGGTTCTCATTTCAAAGTGATATATCACATCATCTTGATGATAAGCTTGGTAAATTTGACAACTTCCAAGCATGGAAGTATTTGATCTCTCTGAATAAAATGAATTGGACACCTACATGAGTAGAGAGGCTCCAGTTCCATACGAAGATGAGGCTCAAAGCCTTACACAAGAAGAACTAGATCAAGGCCAAGAAGATCATTGTTGATTCAATCACGGATCAACTTATACCACAAGTGTCTTCCCTAAAGACACCAAAGATGTTTGATTCCTTGATCAAGCTATTTGAAGATAAGAACTTAAATCAAAAGATGGCTTTGAGAAAACAATTGAAGAATGTGAAGATCCAGAATGCAGAACAACTTGAAGCGGTAGAAGAAGAAGTATGCAGAAGTGGTGATAGCCACCTTGAATGGACTCCCAGGATCATGGGATTCATTCATGTGAAGAATGTATGCCAGAATTAAGTGATTACTTTCAGCTCGACTAATAAGAAGAGAAGAAGAATATGGGAGCAATTGAAGATCAAGATCTCACCATTCAAAGAAGATCCCTCAAGCGATGAGGAATATGAAAAACTCAATTCTTGAAGAACCTCTTATTCATCTTATCATTTGGATAAGAAATGATGATTTCATGAATGAAGAAGATGATAAAGCAGAATGATTAAGATGGAGTCTACCCACGAAACAAATAAAATATAAGTATTCAATTGCCATTTCATGATATTGTTTTGTTATACATTTGATTGTATTCAGTTGATGTGTTATGCATGATAGATTGTTTACATTAATACTACTAATATGCATGTGATGGGTAAGTAGCTCATGGTGATATACAACTCTCCAGTGCTACTTATCAAACCTCTTTGCTGACATATTGGATTAGTGCACAATCTCAATGATGTCACGGTAGAGATGGAAGGCATCTAGAAAGTTTCTGTGAGATATGGATTAATGTTGTATTGGCTAAATAGTTGCATGATGCATAAGAATTTGTTGTTATGCATATGTTTTATGAAATAGTTCTAACCATGCAACTGGTGCATTTGAATTGTAGGAAAGGTCATGTACAACCTCCTACAAGAAAAGAAGGACGAGACTTGTTTCGAAGAACAAGTGATGACAATTCAATAAACATGAATCTAAAGCTCCCAGGGTCAGAGACACCATGACGGAAGAAAGAGCTTCAGAGAGCGGTAGATCCACCTCAAAGGATGAAGACCACCATGGGTATGAGAGATAACTCAAGATGAAGAAAAGAATGCTATGAAAGAAACTATGATCAAAGAATAACAGTTGATCATGGGGAATGATGTATACGATAAGATTTTGAGACATAAAGGGAAGTACTGAGTATCCTCCATATGGATCTACAAGAACAAGTGTACAAAGAAAGGTTCGTGATTTGCCTTAGAAAGAATAGACGATGACATGAAATACTCTATTGACCAGTATATATCAAGCATAGAACCACCTGTCTAGAATGAAGAAGGAAGATAATACTCCACTTCAGGGGGAGTGACTACAGAAGATATCTGAGTCTGACACGGTACGACATGATGGACAGCTTCTTAATGGATCGAGACTTTACCAAGAGTAAAGTGGGTTCCAACCTTCAAAGTTGAATGCAAAAGACTAGGATATGTTGATGATCTGACAAGACGAACTCATGGAAGATGTTATGATGAAAGAATACTAGAATGATGTATGGGATATAGTTCCCAAACCAAAAGGAAAGAGTATTGTATCCTCCAAATGGATATACAAAATAGAGCATGTAGCTGACGGAAGTATCGAGAGAAGTATAAAGCAAGATTTGTGGCCAGAGGTTTCTTTCAGAAAGAGGGAATTAATTCTGAAGAGACACGTAATCCAGGAAGCAAGGTACACTTCCTTCAGAACTATCATGGTAGTTTCTTCCATGGTGAAGTAAAGACAAGGCTTCCTTAATGGTATGATTGAGAAAGAGTTTTACATCGAATAGTCATGAGGATTTGAAGTTGAAGCTAGATGGAATCACGTTTGCAAGTTGAAGAAGGCCCTTTATGGCCTAAAGCAAGCTCCCAGAGCTTGGTATGGAAGAATAGATAGTTTCTTGTCGAGCATGGGATTTACCAAGAGTAAAGCTGATCTTAACCTTTATCTCAAGGTTGTAGAAGATGAATGTGTCATCCTGTTATTATATGTGGATGACTTATCCTTGACAGGAAATGAGAAATAGGTCATGGAAAGCAAGAAGAAACTAGCAGAAGAATTTGAGATGAAAGACCTTGGGTTAATGCATTATTTCCTAGGTCTAGAAGTATGGCAAAGTTCAGAAGAAATCTTTCTCAACCAGGGAAAGTATGCGGTAGAGATATTGAAGAGATTCAATATGTTGGAATGCAAAGTCATGGCCATACCCATGGACTCCAACCTGAAGCTGTTAGTTGATGACTCATCAGAGTTAGTGGATATGACTCATTACAGACAGATCATTGGGTCATTGATGTACTTAACAAATACCAGACCAGACATTTGTTTTGCTGTGAACACCTTAAGTCAATATCTTGTTCAACTAAGACGGGTTCACCTAGTAATTGCAAAACATGTGATGAGATATCTGAAAGGGACTATAGACTTTGGTTTATATTATGATGGTAGCCATGAGTATATATTGTATGGCTACACAGATGCAGATTAGGTTGGAAGTATCTCAGATAGGAAAAGCACATTAGGTAGATGCTTTTGTTTGGGGTCTGCTATGAGTTCATGGTTTAGCAAGAAACAGTCCAGTGTTTCTCGTAGCATGGCTGAAGCAGAATACATAGCAGATTGCTCTGCTAAGTTGTGAAGCCATATGGCTTTGGAAGCTGATATCAAGTCTCTTTGAACTTAATATGGATACTACATTGATTCTATGTGATAACGAGAGTTGTGATAACAGAGAACCCTGTGTTCCGTCGTAACACATAGAAATCCAGTATTTCTACATTCAAGATAAAGATATAGATGATGATGTTTCAGTATTTACATACTGTAGATGTAGATGATGGTGACCTGATGATAATTCAGTATTCACATACTGAAGATGTAGATGAAGATGTTTTAGATGATGATGCACTGACAAAGCCTCTGTCTCGAGTAAAGTTCGAACACTTTCGAGACAAGCTTGGTATGGTTTAGAAAGACCTTCCCCTAAAGGGGGAGTAGTGATGTTGCAGTGGGATTGTATCATCCCTGGACACTTGCCCTAAAGTGATCCGGAGACCTCGGTCTTCGAGAATGAAGAGGGATTGTATCATCCTGGGACATATGTCCAGAAGTGATCTGGAGACCTCAATATTCAAGAATGAAGTGGGATTGTATCATCCCTGGGAACTTGCCCTAAAGTGATCCAGATACCTCGGTCTTCGAGAATGAAGAGGGATTGTATCATCCTGGGACATATGTCCATAAGTGATCCAGAGACCTCGATCTTCAAGAATGAAGTGGGATTGTATCATCCCTGGGCACTTTCCCTAAAGTGATCTGGAGACCTCGGTCTTCAAGAATGAAGAGGGATTTTATCATCCTGGGATATATATCCAAAAGTGATCCAGTGACCTCGGTCATCGAGAATGTGGTAGGCTTGTATCATCCTTGAACTTCAGTTCAGAACGGATCCGGTGTAACTTCGGTCATCGAGAATGTGGCAGGATTGTATCATCCTTGAACTTCAGTTCAGAACGGATCCGGTGTAACTTCGGTCATCGAGAATGTGGCAGGATTGTATCATCCTTGAACTTCGGTTCAGAATGGATCCAGTGTAACTTCGGTCATCGAGAGTGTGGCAGGATTGTATCATCCTTGAACTTCGGTTCAGAATGGATCTAGTGTAACTTCGGTCATCGAGAATGTGGCAAGATTGTATCATCCTTGAACTTCGATTCAGAACATATCCGGTGTAACTTCGGTCATCGAGAATGTGGCAGGATTGTATCATCCTTGAACTTCGATTCAGAATGGATCCGGTGTAACTGCGGTCATCGAGAATGTGGCAGGATTGTATCATTCTTGAACTTTAGTTCAGAACGGATCCGGTGTAACTGCGGTCATCGAGAATGTGGCAGGATTGTATCATCCTTGAACTTCGGTTCAGAACGGATCTGGTGTAACTTCGGTCATTGAGAATGTGGTAGGATTGTATCATCCTTGAACCTCAGTTCAGAACGGATCCAGTGACCTCGGTTGTCGAGAATGTGATAGGATTGCATCATCCTTGGATTTTGAGTCCAAAAGAGATCCAAATACTTCTTTGTCTTTGTACTGTGGGCTGCTGATGATGATGATGATGTTTCCTCATCGAAAGATCAGAGTGTGATGATGATGATGATGTTTCTAATCGAAATATTAGAGTTTGATGATGATGATGATGTTTCTGATCGAAAGATCAGATGTTGCTGATGATGATGATGTTCTCTAATCGAAAGATCAGAAGTTGCTGATGATGATGATGTTCTTTGATTAAAAGATCAGAATATGATGATGATGTTGTTGCTGATGATGATGATTTTCTCTGATCGAAAGATAGGAATATGATTATGATGATGTTTCTCTGATCGAAAGATCAGAATTTGTTGATGATGATGATGTTCTCTGATTGAAAGATTGGAATATGATGATGATGCTGTTGCTGACGATGATGATGTTCTCTGATCGAAAGATCAGAATATGATGATGATGATGTTTCTCTGATCGAAAGATCAGAAGTTGCTGATGATGATTTTATCTGATCGAAAGATCAAAATATGATGATGATGATGTTTTATGATCGAAATATCAGAAGTTGCTTATGATTATGATGCTGATGATGATGATGATGTTTTCTGATCGAAAGATCAGAATGCGATGATGATGATGATGTTTCTAATCGAAAGATCAGAATGTGATCATGATGAGATCCTGATGATGATGATGTCGTATTATCAAAGTATGATGATGATGATGTACTGATCGAAAGATCAGAATATGATGATGAGTTGATGTTAGAGTATGATGATGTTCGGTTGATGATGTTTCTGATCGAAAGATCAGAGGCTGATGATAATGATGATTCTGATTGAAAGATCAGAGTATGATGATGATGATATTTTGATGCTGATATTTTTATGATGATGATGTTGATGTTTTCATGATGTTTTCATGATGATGTTCCTGATCAAAATATCAGAGTATGATGATGATTTTGTTGCTGATCGAAAGGCCAAAGTGCTGAAGAAGTTGTTGCTGATCGAAAGGCCAAAGTGATGAAGAAGATGTTGCTGATCGAAAGGTCAAAGTGTTGAAGATGATGTTGCTAATCGAAAGGTCAAAGTGTTGAAGATGATGTTGCTGATCGAAAGGTCAAAGTGTTAAAGATGTTGTTGATCAAAAGGTCAAAGTGCTGAAGATGTTGCTGCTGATTGAAGAATCAAGATGCTGAAGATGTTGCTGATCGAAGCGATCAAAGTACTGATGATGGTGAAGACTAAATATCGAAGATGAAGACTACATGATGTTGAAAAGCTTCCAATGATTTATAGATGTATCAGCCTGATTATGTTGATGATGTCCTCTATCTCTCTCCTATTATTGTTTTTGTTGATGTTGTTATAGAATACCCTTCTCGTTAAGGGGGAGTGTTGAAATATTGTAACTTCGAAGAATATTCTATATGTATTTCTTTGTGGTCCCCGATGGTCCAACCGGGAGAACCACTTGTATTAATTTGTACCCCGATGCTTCTAATCGAAAGAACTAATAAGAGTCATGAGGCAGTCCCCTCTAATTGTAAAGGTGGGTCATTAGCACCCTAGTGTGGTTACTTGAGCCTACATGTGTAACTCGAGCCTACATGATTAACTCAAGCCTACATGACAAATGAGTTAACTTAATTGAATGGATGAATATAAATAGAGGTGTAGTGCTCCTCATTTGGAACACACTCTCTCACTTATATAGCGCATTAGTGGAGAAGAGAAGAGTAGTAGGAGAAGGAGGAGGATCACGCTTTGATCTCCTTGTTGGTTTTGTATTTTACCTTTTTGGGGCATCTATATTGAGGAAGCTTTTGCTGGATTTTTCCCTTTAGGGTTTTCCCAGGATAAATCTGTGTTGTTCTTGTGATGTTGTTTCTTTCAGTGATCCTGTTTATATGCTTTTGCTATGAAAATGAAATGAAATACTGATGTCTTAGCTAAGCATATGAAAATTTAACACTTCTTCATTCACTGCTTCAAGTTTTTCTTTGATTTGAGAAACCCTTGTAAAGTATGACTGTATGGTCTCTACATTTTGGATCTTTACATTCTTCAATTGGTTTCTCAAAGTCATCTTTCGATTTATGTTCTTCCCTTCAAATATCATGGTCGAGGAATCAATCATCTCTTTAGGTGTCTTTAGGGAAGAAACCTATCGTATAAGGTGATCCTTGATAGAATCAGCAATAATCATCTTGGCCTTGACCAAGTTCTTCTTGTGTAAGGCTTTAGTCTCATCTCCCTCTGGAACTGGAACCTGTCCACTTATGTAGGTGTCCAATTCATTTCCTTCAAGAACCAATGAAATCCTATACTTCCATGCTTGGAAGTTTTCAGCTTCACTAAAATTGTCATCAAGCTGGTGTGATAGGTCATTTTGAAATGAGAACCTCAAATGTAAATAGCAAAAGATTAGATCTTACCGATTTGAGGTGTTCGTCTTAGTTCCGGATCTGGTTGATCTAGGGTTTATTAGAGAAACCCTAATTTTCAAAACTTGGAATATTTTAGATCTAATTGGATAGAAAGATGTGCCTCCTGAAGGCGAGCTAAGAAGCATACTCATTTTCTCAAAATTGTGATCAGAACTGCAAAATATCTGATGCCCTATTTTTCTTCAATTTCTTCTACAGAATTAACTGATATTGTTTCTGCAATATACCCGAAATTACTACTCCTCTATATTTGAAACTTTGCACTAAGGTAGCCTCATTTGTCCTCTTTCCAACACCACAGGTTTGAGTAGAATTGGTTTCACCAATTAGGACTTATGAGATTTTTCCAAAGGTAACTTATTTCAGGACTGTTCAGCATAGTGAACTTGTACGGACTTCCACATGTCACTATTTCACCTTCAGGGTCTGAAATTTTTACCACAGAAATTAAATCCCATTTCCTATATACAACATCTTGTTAAATTTAATTTGGACCTTCGTAGCCCGAGATATAGCAATTATCCCACGGTGTCTTGTTTAGGGATGAATCCCAGGAGAGGCTGGAACCCTGATTTGGAGGAATCATATCTCCCAGAATATATCAAATATGAGGATTATATTTTTACACAGTGTTCACTACTACTTTTTCTTCGACCAGTAAAAATTTCAGCTTTTGATCCTTCTCCAATATCGAGATATAGTGAATGTACCAAAACTACTAGTTTTAGTATTTTAGGGTTTTTTGGTCCTGGGTCAAATTAGGGTTTGATTTTCCCAATGTTTTACCCAACCAAAAATTTCGATCTTGATCTCTAAATTTCAATTTTGAGGAGGATAGAAATCCTATGCTAGGCTCACTCAAAAATTCCTCTTCTGTGAAAAGCCCTAATTTCCCGTAGTAGTGACTGAAAATGCCTAGAATCAAATTTTGTTTTGATAGAAAGATGTGCCCTTCAATGGAGAGCTAGCCTAGCCTCCTTTTGCTGATGATCTATGGAGAGATACCCAAAAATTAAGAATCCCTAGATTTTGCAGCTGCACAGCGTCTTCTTCTCAGGTTAGCTCTGATACCATGTTATATTTTTATCATTTAATCAATATGATCTAGGATCTTATCTGAGAGAATAACATGCACAGCAATAATCACAAGAGATAAGAGACATAAAGAATTTTCCTTGGGGAAACCATAAAGGAGAAAACCCCGCAACTTCCTCAAAGATAGAATGAGCACCAATAGCAAAAGTAAAACCTAAAAACACAAAGACGATCTCCAACAGTTTTTCTCTCTCTCACTTGTGCAAGCTCCTCTTCTCTCACTCATGTGCCATAGCTGGGTGAGTGTGTGTCTCAAATAGAGAGGCTCACTCTCTATTTATACTAGTTTTCGACTTGACAATTACTTACCAGGGCCGACTTCTCTAGGAGAGTCTAATAACCCTAGTGCCCCTCAACTGTGGGGACTTTTCCCCCAAGTTACAAAGGAGGGTTAATCTCTATGACTTTACATGACTTGATTACATTAATGATTCTCTCGATAAGAACATAGGGAACCAATGAAATACAATATATAAAATATACAAGTGAATACATTTCAAAGTTACAAATACATCAACAGGTTCAACATTCATTTGCAGATGGTCTTCCATTCATTTGCAGATGATGTGGTCCAACATTCATTTGGGGACAATATTTCATTCATTTGCATACAATGTGGTCCAAAATTCATATGCAGACGATCTTGCATTCATTTGCAGATGATGTGGTTCGAAATTCATCTGCGGATGGTCTTGCATTCATTTGCAGATGATGTAGTCTGGCATTCAGTTACGGACGATATTGCATTCATTTGCAGATGATGTGGTTCGACATTCATTTGCGGATGGTCTTGCATTAATTTGCAAGACGATGTGGTCCTGCATTCATTTGTGGGCGATGAGATTCCAACATTTTTCATGTTGTGGGTGATACCGCATTAATTTTTGGATGTTGTGTTGTGTCTGTACATTGATGATATTGTAGATGATACTCAAGATGATGATGCTTGTGATGATGCTCGAGATGATGATGTGATTTGATGCTCAAGATGATGATGCTTGAGATGATGATGTAATGTGATGCTTGAAATGATGATGTGATGTGAAACTCATGATGATGATATGAGATGGTGATGTTCGAGATGATGAGGCTCATGATGATGATATTCCATGGATGATGATGATGATGATGATATAGTTGTTGAAAACCTCCTACGACATATAGACTTACCAGTCATTTGTACATATGTTATTGTTGTTATAGAATACCTTCCTTGTTAAGAGGGAGTGTTAAAGAAATGTAACTGCGAAAGATATTCTATTTTGTATTGTTGTTATTATTATTCCTTTCAGAGATGTTGTTCCTCCAATTAGGGATGCCATTGATGTAAGTGCTCATGTATAATCTGTTGGAATATATTATATTCCTTGGAAGGTAATAATGTCTTTGTATTATGTCGAAAGTTGTCTACAATCTTATGTAAAAGAGTAATACATTTAAACCATAGTTATATGGTGGTGTATTTACTTGTGTAGAGTACTTTCCCATGGTATTGTATTAAGAGATTTTATTTTGGAGAATTATACTATCCCACAAGCAATATATGAGAGTAACTCCTCCTCATCTCTTAGTATATAATAGGGTCAAGTGAGTCTCTACATAATCATGTATTCTTGGTGTAGTAGTGGTACTATTGTGACATTATTGTACATCATCTATATTCTTTGGGGTATTTGTGTTTTGCTCCTTTGTAAGATTGGAGAAGACATTCTGGACATAATAGAAGACTACATTCCCGTGGATGTAACCCATTAGGTTGAACCATGTATATCGGTTTTCTCTTGTCCTTTTCTTTTCATGTTCCTATCTTTTATGATATGTTGTTGGTTGCTTAGATAGGTTAACTAATTTAGCTTGACTCTATTATTCTAACAAGAAGACATTCTGGAGATAATAGAAGACTACCTTCCCGTGTATGTAACCCATTAGGGTGAACCATGTATATCGGTGTTCTCTTGTCCTTTTCTTTTCCTATTCTTATCTTTTATGATATGTTGTTGGTTGCTTAGATAGGTTAACTAGTTTAGCTTGACTCTACTATTATAACATGGTATCAGATCGGGTTGCTATGATCTAGTACCTTTTATAGCTTTCAATCAATAACGATTATCATTTGGGCATTGTCATTTTGTTGTAGATTTGCTTTCTATCTGGTAGCCATTAGGCTTCTCTTCAGCTCTAGGTATATTTCTGCATTTTTTTTACCCTAACCCTAACTTGTTGTGTAAGATTTTTGCAGAATTTTTTCAAGGGTTTCTTGATGTTTTTTCTATAGATCTACATGATTTCGGGGCTCTCCTCAAGGAGATCTTTCTTCCGATTATAAAAACAACAGTTATAAAAAAAGGTCGTAACTTGGTCAGTTTTACCGGATTTTTTAATATAACCTATTTTTGGATTTGGAAACGTCATTCTGGATCCACCCACACTACTAGAATAGAAAACTAGGTATTTCTGTGCTTCCTTTCGGTAATAAAAATGGAAGTTATACAAAAGGGTCATAACTTGGTCATTTTTTACCCCTTTTTTTATTATAACCTATTTTTGGATTTGGAACAGCTATTCTGGATCCACCTACGCGACCAGAACAGAAAACTAGGCATTTATGGGCTTCCTTTCGGTAATAAAAACGACAGTTATAAAAAAGGGTCATAACGTGGTCATTTCTTACCAGATTTTTTATTATAGCCTATTTTTGGAATTGAAATAGTCATTTTGGATCCACCTACACGACCAGAACAGAAGACTGGACATTTTTGGGCACCTTTTTTCAAAGGATTGTAAGTAAAATTTTCTCTTTCATTTACTATTTTTCTAACTGTGTTTTGCGGATTCAGATCAGTACGGTAAAGTATTTAAGTTTTATGTTATTCATTTTTTTCATTTAGGTTTTGCTTCTAATCATGTTTATTAAGATATTATTTCTTGTTATTGTTATATATTTGTCTCACATTTCTATATGGAAATATTGACATCTTTTAAGGACATGGATCTCTAGTATTTTGTCATGATGATAGCTATAAACCATCTAATGCTTGATATTTTTTAAATATACTTAATAATTAATTTGTTCTTTTCTTTGTTTTGTTTATAAAAACAATTTTATAAGAACAATCTCATATGTGTTATCTAGTGATCATTATTTACTTTATTTATATGTTATTGTTGACCTTTGTGTAAAAGCAATTTCATTCTTTTATAAGTAATATCTTTATGATCATTATATGCTCTTGCTAATTAAATTCTTGAGTAAAATCATTTTTTTTATATGTGATATCATATTTTTTGGCTTGTCATAAGTTATTTAATTGAGATATAGTTTCTTTTTCATGTATTGCAGAGATTGCATCTAGTTCTTGTGTTATTTCTCTCTAACATTCCAATATTGAAGCATTGACATTTCTAGGGCATTTCGTCTCTTGCATATTTACATGATGTTAACAAGAATTGAACCCATGAATAAGACCATTAGTGACTTGTCATTTCATAATTTTTTATAAGTGATATCATGAGTTGATCATAATTTGATATATGTTGATCATATTAAACATTTTGATTTATCTATATCACATGTCATGTTTATTTCGATCAACTTTTACTCAATATTTATATGGTTTTGAGCAATCTTTAAATCTTGAACTATTTATCATGAGCACCGTGTTCTTGTTGCAATGAGATTACTATTCTTATGATTATAGATGTTATCTTGTTCCTACTTGTCTCTAACGTTCCTATATGGAAGCATTGACATTTTCAAGGCATTCATCTCTTGCATATTAACCTCATACTAATAAGAAATGAACCTATGCTTCAGATTAGTTGCTTGATGACTAAATTTTCATATATTTAAGTGAAATCTTTGGCTCACTATTTATATGTTGTGGCTGACACTTAATGTGTAAAAGTAACTTCATTTTCCTTAATGAGCAAGTTAATCTTTTATTTGATCATATTATGTTGCCATTCCTTTATATGATGTTTGCTAACCTTTGGTATATAAGCATTTTCATTTCTGTATGAGCAATTTTTTTTTATGATCTTTATATGCTTTAATCGTGAAAGTTCTTGTGCAGATAAGTTCTCTGTTTAGGCTTTCACCTTATTCCAGAAGTAATGAAGCACCATCTTCTACTATTAAAGTCATGATTATCATCTGTATGATATCATTTTCGATGTATAGACCATTGGGGTCTTGTTTCTTTGATGTTTGAGGTCTTCTACAGATATTTATATTGCACCTTGATTGGAAGAATGTTATCTGCATGTGTATTGGCCATCTGGGTTTTTTTGTACATTGTTGTGGTGTTCTTAGCCACATGTTCTGTTGTATCGACTGTCAGAAGGTATCTGTACACTAGTGTAGATGTTATATTGGAGTTCTTCAGCTATCATGTATGGTTGTGATGATTCTTGTGGTGATCTGGACATCTTGCGATTGGATTACGTCACATGTTCTCGGCATTTTATTGTTGGGTCTTTCATCGTACAACCTAGTTCGTGTGCACTTTCATGATTTAGTGAGAAGCGGTTGTTCATCGTCAAATTCCATCAACCGAAGTGTTCTTCTTTTTTAGCGTTGGTTCTTCTGGAAGTCGTCATCAAGGGGGGGCAGTAATGACTCCTTCCTTCCTTAGTGTTAGTGTGGACCCTTCTCCCAGCCATTATTAAGGGGGAGTGTTGGAATATATTATATTCCTTAGAAGGTAATAATGTCTTTGTATTATGTCGGAAGTTGTTTACAATCTTATGTAAAAGAGTAATACATTTAACCCATAGTTATATGGTGGTGTATTTACTTGTGTAGAGTATTTGTCCATGGTATTGTATTAAGAGATGTTATTTTGGAGAATTATAATATCCCACATGCAATATGTGAGAGTAATTCATCTGCATCTCTTAGTATATAATAGGTTCAAGTGAGTCTCTACATAATCATGTATTTTTTATGTAGAAATGGTACTATTTTAACACTATTGTACATCATCTATATTCTTTGGGGTATTTGTGCTTTGCTCTCTTGTAAGATTGGAGAAGACATTCTGGAGATAATAGAAGACTACCTTCCCATGGATGTAACCATTAGGGTGAACCACGTATATTGGTGTTCTCTTGTCCTTTTCTTTTCATGTTCTTATGTTTTATGATATGTTGTTAGTTGCTTAGATAGGTTAACTAGTTTAGCTTGACTCTACTAAGGCTAACATAGTCTTGAGGTAAAACCTTTGTTCTAAGTCTAGTCAATAGTACCCATAAAAGTATTATTAAAATGTTATTTTGAGTCTCCCAATGCAAGTCGTCCTTCGTTGCGAGTAGAAGTCAACCCTGTTGGGTTCTTAGGATTCTCAAATGATTAGTATAAATAGGTGAGGTGCCTCCCTCATTTGGACACACTCAACACTTAATCAAGTTCACTAGAGAGAGAAGGAGCAGTCCATCTGAGAAGGAGGTAGTCTAGTCTTATTTTTTGGGTCTTACATTGTACATGGTTGATGTCTATATCGAGGAAGTTTTGATGGGTTTTCTTCCCCACGAGGGTTTACTAGGATAAATAGTTATGTTTTATTTTGTTATGTTGTGTTTGTTATTCTTTCAGTGATCCTTTTGTTTTGGAATAACAACTTTTAAAATCTTAACACATAGATCTTTCAATCTAGGTTGAAGGTGATTTTTCTAGTAATGAGGAGATGATATTAGTGGGTCTTATTTCCAAGAAGTAGGAAGAATTTTATTATTTGGTACTAGTTTATAAAACCAAGTTTATATCAACATCTATTTTTGAGTTTAATAATT
This sequence comes from Pseudotsuga menziesii, assembly GCA_001517045.1. Lineage (NCBI taxonomy): Eukaryota > Viridiplantae > Streptophyta > Pinopsida > Pinales > Pinaceae > Pseudotsuga > Pseudotsuga menziesii. Next base: position 740,409 of record LPNX010956237.1, on the reverse strand, counting down.
TCCTAGATGCAAGATATTATGTTAAGCTAATTGAGCAATACATAGAGGATCTATTTCAAAGAACAACATAAAAGACCCAGGGGTTTTCCTCCTTCTTTCTAGATAAGGATATGTTTTTTATGAAATGCATAATCAATCATGCTTAGTCATTTTCCTTTACCCACTTGTTAAGCACATGAAAACACATGATCAAATTAGTTTATTTCATGGTTGGTTTCATTGGTGGTATGACTACATAAATAATTTTTGGAAGATCAACCTATTGCACAATTGGATTCATTGGCTTTTAGAGTATGATGATTGTTCATGATCGTTTTGGGTGAATTATGAGAACTTGAGTAAATCATTGGCCTCAAGGCCACAAAAATAAGAGGATTTGTATCCAGATATTATGTAGGTTGAATCATCCTTGTCCTTTTTCCTTTCCCTTAGGTCAAAATATCCTAAGGTTAGGTCAAGTGGTCATGATCTAGACATGAGATCTCCCCTCCAAAGTTGGGGAGATCACAGGTTCAACACTCTTGATCTTGTTGTGGTTAGGCTTCATATTTTAGGCCAATGGCTACCTTGTTTACCATCCATGAATCATGGGGAAGTACTAGGAGGGTTTTTCACAAGGTTGAAAGTTCAATTTTTTTCCTATGAACTTTTAGGGTCGTTTCCTAGTATTTTCTTTCGTGTTGTAGGTAAGTTCATAGGGTGTTTTGCAACTCCTTATATCTCTAGTCCAAAATGGCGTTTTTTCAATTTATTGAGTAATGTCTTTCTTTGCTTATTGTTGGGTAAAAAACCAAGCTTCCATAAGAAGGTTTTGAGTTATCTAGCATCATAGTAGTATAGTGGGGATCTAAATGTTTTATCCTTTATCCCTTATCTTATTGGTCATGTATTGAGTATGAGTTTGAAGTTGTTGTATCAAGTTGAGAGTTTGTACTTTGAAGTTCCATCACATTAGTTACTTATTTGTATATGTAATATCCCCAGTTTTTACTTGGAATGTATTTAATCAAAATTATGTAAATGATGTAAATATGCTAGTATAGAGTCCTAGTGTAGAGCTCAAGAAAAGGCCCACTAATGAATGGCTAGGCATGTATGATGTAAATATTTTTATTTGGACCCATGGTTGTCTTATCATTCCAATTCGAAATATATGTAAATATTGTGTTGGAAAACAATAAAATGGTCCAAGATGGTTGTGTAAAGAGCACTAGAGGGGCTATGGTACACCATAGGGGAAGAGAAAAGGGGGCTTATGGGAGACTAAATCCTTGCCTCCAAGTGTGAACCTTAGAACTCATCCAAATTATACCATGTGATTTAAATGAGCCAATTACTTGATCTTGACTATTAAATCCAATCAATGAATGCATGTGTGAGGTTGGTGGGAAAATTTGCCTCGTGCAATTATTGAACCATGGGGTTGAATGCACTTTTGTGACATTTATGTCAAGTTAATGTAAAAATTCAGTTTTGTAATTGTTAGAAGTCCTTTCTTCTATTGTCAAAAGCTATGTCAGTTGTCTTTTCACCATCATCTCATATCCCTTGGAGTCAACACTCATTCTATAATTCTCTCATGTAGATATACACTACATAGAGCTCACTATTGATGTTCATGCCCATTACTAGATTGTGTTTTAACCCAAAAAATTGAATTTAGAGATATAGTTGCATATTTCAAGGAAAAATGGATGGTTGTAGGTGAGCATAGAGGTTGGGCAAGCTAGGAACCTTTACCCATTGAGTTTTGCTACTCACAAATGCTTAAGAAGCCATTATTTATGCAATAAGAGGTTCTCCAACAGCATACAACTGGTTGGAATCTTACTGCACACATCAATAAGCACTATAAAGGTTGGACTTCATGAGGGAAATGTGGATCACTAAATGGGAATGCCATCCTAGTGTTGTGTGGGGCAGTTGGAAGGAGTTTCATGGTAGTGATGGTTGAGTGAGATCTCTATAAAGAAGGATTTGTATGAGCTTTTGGCTAAGCATAGAGAGTAGAACAGGTTGTGGGTGGATAAAGTGAAGCAAATAGGTGTTTGTTATCCCTAGTTTCCTCATAGACCAGCTTGGGATGGACTCTCATAAGAAAAAATATACGCAGGACAAAGATCCTACAGTTGGGTGGAAAATCACTCTTACCTTATCAGCTGCTTGGATCTTCTTGTTCAAAGATAAGTATTCTCTTGTATTTGAATATGTAATGTTTTAATTGATGCATGTGATGATTATGTTGGTATATACATGCTAGATGTGTGTGGATAGAGTTTATTTCCACCGTGTATTTTTAGTTATGCATCCGCACACAAATTTAAAATGTTATGAATTCATAATATGGCCATGGCGTGAAATTTAGAAACCCATAATTAGTTAATGTCCCCTCCCATTGGTCTGATGGATGGATGGGGACATTACTATATCATCCATATATGTTTTTTGTGTTTGTTGGGAGATATTTTTTATCACTTTCTTTCCAATGGACATTCTTCCCTTATAGATTACAACACCTCTTTCTCTAAGGGTTGAATTAGAATTTGAGTGCCTTAGTGACGAAAAGCCTTATTGGTGGCCTACCTTGGATTTAGAAAATCCTTTCATTATTTAGTTTTCACTAAATGATTCCTTTATTGTTCTGTATTAGGAAATTCATTCATAATAGTAGGATTATATTGGTACCTTGGGGCCCATAGGAATTAGTGATGGGCTACCTCGTGTCTAGCAAGGATTAATCGTAATGGTGCTTGACAAGATGATTTCTCCCATGGTATACTTCATTAATAGTTTTGGGATTATTAGCATAGTGGAGGGGAATACTATGCCCTAGATGGAACCATTATTAACATTGGATTTGACCTTACAAATATACAATACATATTCATGGATATCATTTGGGGTAAGGATAGTGTTATAAAGTTCACCATTTGATATCAATAGTGCATGAGTACATTGTGTGGTAGATTGGTTAGTTGGTACACTAGCACATCATTGATGACTCATGGAGTTCCTTTTAGACTTGTCACATGGTCACATTTTTTTATTATTCAACGATAGATGGCTGGACAAAGTTAAAACATGATATTTATATATGGGTGCAAGTAGAGTATACAACTTATATACACACATATAGGTGATACTATGTTATCAAGTACCCCATAATTAACAATTTAGTGTGGTATTTTGAGTATGGGATGTCAAACACCCCCACAACATGTGATTAGGATGAGTTGCACTGTCATATTTTGCATGATTTGGTCATAATTTTGGACGCCCTTTAGGGAGATATGTATGGGGTTAAGTTTTTAATCATATATGAGGAGTTGTTATTTTTAACAATTTATTTTTTAATAACTGTTATTTTTAGATTTTTTTGGAGGTTGGTATGATCGACCATCTAATTTCATATTTGAGAACCTGGTTGGAAGATTTTCCTATGTTATGAGATTCGTCAGTTTCTAAGGATATGCCATTTTAATAGTGTTATTTTTAGTAGTTAATTAGATATGTGGGGACCTAGTATGAAAAACAACATTAGTGTCTGATTTCATGACATTCCAATAAATTTGAATTTTGAGGGATGGGCTGTGTTTTGGCATGGTATATATTTATGTTGGTGGGACCACTTGGAAGCATTCACAATTATTAATAGCATTGAGACTCGAGAGGCTTACATATGATCCTAATTAATGTGAATTCCTTGGTGATCCCTCATTTGACCTTGAGTTGGACTTTTACTTTATGGTGGAAAAATTAAAAGAAACATGCCTAAGGGGTCCAGCCCTAGATCCCAATAGGAAGGGTCCAAAACACCTCCCTATGGATCCATCACTAATGCATTAGATTTGCATGTATTGCAACTAAAACCATGTGGATGAATGCATATTCCAAATGCATATAATATAACAAATCTCCAACATTCTCCCACTTATTGTTTTCTTTTCAAAACAAGGGAGTCCAGCATGTATAAGTTCATAGGTTCACAAAAGTAATTCCCATTGCTTCTCTACACCAAGATAACTTATCAGTACAAATAAACTTTATCAATGAGTCTGCAACATTCTTTAAGGTGATAACCTTGTCCAACAACACCTTCTTGTCTTCAACCATGTGTATCACAAAGTGGTAGTTCCCATCAATAGGCTTCATCTTAGAATGGTGAGCAAGGCTCTTTACTATAAAAATTACACTTTGACTGTCGTAATTTAACATCACAACTTTTTATACAAACTAAATGCTTGAACACATATAACTTCCTTACTTGTATGGGTGCCTGCAATGTATTCAACTTATGTAGTTGAATGTGCAACTACATCTTGTCTCATACTCATCCAATTAATTTCTCCTCCAAATAGGTTAAACACATAACCAATTTTAGATCTTCTACGTTCAAGATATCTAGCCTAGTCTACATCAAGAAATCCTTGTGCATCTATCACTTTGTCTAGTCTAGGTCTTCCTTAGTAGTGGATTTCATACTCTATAGTTCCATGTAAACTATTGAAGACCTTTTTTACAATTGTCTAGTGCTCCTTCTATAGTTTTTACATATATCTACTCAAAACTCCCACTATGTGAGCAATTTATGATCTAGTACAAACCATGGCATATAACAAACTACCTATAAAACTAGGATATGGAACCTATGACATGTCCTCTACCTCATTCCATGTCCTGGGATGTTGTTATGTAGATAACTATGCACCTACAAGAATAGGACCTTGAACAGCTTCCATTCCTACATATTAAATCTCATCAAAAGTGTATCAACATACTTCCTTTACTTTATAAAAGTTTCATATCTACATGATTTCTTTTAATTTCTATGCCCCCAAAAAAATTTGTAGCACCAAGATACTTCATGTCAAACTTAGATGGTATATAAGACTTAACCTCTTTGGTGATATCCTTGTTGTTTCCAATTAGCAACATATCATCATCATACAATACTACATAAATAAAGTGATCACCAACCTACTTTGAATACACATAATGATCAACCTTTCTTCTCACAAATTCTTGTCCCTGTATATGAGTATCAAACTTTTGATACCATATTCTTAGCTATTTCTTAAGCCACATAGGGACCTTTTCAGTGTGTAAGTTGACTCCTTCCTACCCTTCACCATGAGCTTTCATGTCGTTCCATGTAGACTTCTTCTTGTAGGTCCCCATGTAGGAATATTTTATTTAAATCCATTGTTTTACTTCTAGATCAAAGTTGTAGAGAAACTCAATGGGAGTGAATTTTGTGGCAAGAGATAAAATATCACCAAAATCAATTCCCTCCACTTGAGAATATCCTTTTTCTACCAAGAAAGCTTTGTACCTCTCCACTTTTCCGTCTGCATTGAACTTCTTCTTAGATGCCCATTTTCTACCAACATGTATTCTTCCAATCCAATAAATTGACCAAGTCCCATGCCTCATTTTTTTAGGCTTCAATTTCTTCAACAATGGCCTTCTTTCAAAGTTTACTTTCTTCAACTTTGCACAACTAAAACCTCATGGATGAATGCACAATCCACATGCAAAGAATATAACACATCTTCAACTCTAGGCATCTCATGTAATACCACCTTATACTCTTGAAGTAATGTAGAGACCTAGAGCATAACAATGTGGAAGAGAAGTTTCCTCTATGTAGTACAAGTGGGCCATGAGACCAAAGTGACACATATTTAATGATGTGGATATGTGTTTGGAGTCCACACTATGTATGCACTTAGGTCTGAGCCATGTGAAAGTTACATTGCAATGATCTTGGTGGAAAGAGAGGAATTTCTTTAAATGGTCAATGGAGTAGGTACGTATGGGAATAAGCTATTTAATACCCAAGACAACATCCTCCAACATCTATGACATAAAAAACATCATGAATACTATAGTCATATATAGAAAGTTCCACCTCATACACCAAACCCTTAAATTGAATATGTTTATCTCTTAGGATGTGTATGGAGAATTATTCATAAGTATCTCTATGGAGACCCAAATGCTTAACCCACTTCATCACATAAATGTTTAGTGTATTATGAGGACCAACAATTATAAGGTCCCTCTTTTTTATGGCATTGAATTTGGAAGTATATAATTGTTTCCTAAATTGGTGATGCCAAAAAAGGGAGATTGAGAGTTCTCCTATTTCTAATGGTGGGGGATGGTATTATACAATGGACTCATTAGTATGTGATTTGAGAAGATGTATCTATAGGTTTTTATTATTATTCAATGGTACAGGTCTTCAACCATATAACATTTTTGGGTATGTTACAGCTGATTTTAACACACATGGTAGATCACACATTTATGGCCTTCCTTGTCCCTCTGCAGACTGTTTGGACCCCATGGACCATTTTTGTACCTTTTATGTTTCCAAGATCATCCCTAAAAACACTCATTATTTTTTGTATGTGACTTTTAAACCCTTTCTCACATATACACACGGATATAACCCTTAAACCCGCGTACATCGGGATGTGTGCAAAAGGCCAATTATTTTTGGAGTTTTCCTTGATGTGGATCTGTGTCACTTGTCTCCTGGACTTCCATATGCCTTGAGATCGCTTGGATTTGACCTTTCATTACCCCACTGAAGCACTATATAAGGAACCTTTTGGATACATTGAAGGGGGAGAATTGGAGAGAAAAAAAACTATAGTCCATTGATGTCGTAGCTTGCTTATACTTGAGTCTGCATCCCTTTGTCCCTTGGAGCACTTGGTGTTCTTCCCAAGATTGACTTTGCTTATGATATTTCTATTGAGATATGGAAGATTAAGGTGGTGGAGGACTCGGTTTCTTTGGTTCGCAGACATGCCAATAAAGGTTGTCATTCATGTAATCTTTGATTTATATTAATAGAAATATCTTTTCCTATCCAATGATGTGCATTTAAATGAATATTGAATCCATGGATGCTTTTAATTACTTATACATTATTGATTATGTATGCTAGAGTAGGTCTAACACCATTATATAGCATGCTTGTCTTGTTTGTTGTTGTTGAGAGAGCAAATTGTTAACACAAGCGGGATTGGAAAAAGCTCAATGGGGATCTACATCAACCATCCAAAATAAGGTATGTTTCGAGATCCTTTAGTGTTAGATGTTTTATTTCTCTTGCATATTGGGAAGGGATTGATTTCTGCGGTTTCTCTGTCTGTTGTGGTACACCCCAAGCCATAGGAAGTTTTCTCCGTAACAGAATTGGCGACCATACTTGGGAGTTCCTAGTCATTTCCTTTAGGGGTTTTGTCGGCATTCAATGTTCTTGAATTGCTCTGATTTTTTTGTTTTTGAGTCGGTTCTGGGGGCATGTTTTCCTAGTAGTGTCTTACAAGAGTAAATTTTGTCTCACCTTGTCTGTTTGGCTTCTTTTTATCTCTTTTTCTTCCTGTACGCAGGTTTTTCTTTCACAGTCGCGTGTACACGCGGGTTATCCTAGAATAGCCGTGTATATACGTGGATTTACCAAGAATAGTCACGTATGCCCTGATTTTTGGCCTTTTTGGGGAAGATTAAGTGTTGCTGGGTGATTTTGGATTATTGTTGAGTCTTCTTGGATGCTTCTGGAGTCTGTATACGCCCCTGTTTCAGACCAGAGACGCTTGTTAGTTTAATTTTTTTTAAATGTTCTTGTCATTTCATTTTCTATTTTTTGTTTTAGGATTAGTGCATTAGGTCTCTTTTACCTTGGTGCTTTTCTTGGGTGTTGTTTGGTAGTGCTTGCAGAGTCTGAGGGTTGTAGAGTCATACTTTTTCTTTTTATCTCATTTAATTCAAAAAATACAAAAACATTTTCTTTTTGCATCATTATGCATTGTTTGTATTTTGCAGTTGCATGGTACTTTCATTAGGTTTTCTTGGAGAATATTAGTGAGATTTTCATATAGGAATGATTGCATATTCATTTGAAGGAAAAATTTTGCACTTCACATAGTGTTGGGAACCCGATATGCAAGTTAATTACAGCTAACATACAGAGTGTTCAATATTTATTGTCAACCCAGGGAAGTCTTTTATTTCAAGGATAACATGCACTATATATGCTTAAACAATGAGTTGATGTGAGTAAACAATCCTATTCTCTGCTCAGCTACGCTCATCCCAAGGATCCACTTATTCTAGTTTACTCTCTAAATAACACAGTCACAATTACCTTTTACTGTTCTGGTCTAGAATTGAAAGATTCAAGAAATCACATCTAGATTACTTTTGCAGAAAATGAAATCCTGTTACCAAACCATCTAATGATTGACCCAACTCTCTTGATATAATTATTCTAGAAATCCAGAAAACATAAATTGAGTTCAGCTATTCTAGAAATTCAAAGTACAGGAATGAAATTTTGCAATTACAAAAGCAAAGGGACAAACTGCGAGAATCTATAGAAACAACAATTGGAAGATCTAGGGATGAACAAGGTTGTTACAGCTACCACATAGTTACATAAGGAGCAATTACCTATACAGTCGACTGTCACACCATACCACTGCAGCTTTTCAAGAGATGCAATTAATAACACACTGTAAATCAACAACTATTGCAGCTTACTATGAGAAAATGAAATTATCACAACATCACACAACAGAATAATTAAAATTCCTAATTTAACTTAGCAATCCCTGTGGGAAGGTGGGACCAGCCTTGACACAGAGATGTTGGAAGTAACGCACATTAAAACAATGAGATCTGAAGTAACTACTTGTATTAAAAAGAGGGCAGATAAATCACGCAACCTCAGTCACAGCTAATACAATAATTTGGTTCAGAGTTCTTCCCCTGGCTCAGAACAGTTCCCCATATTTATACAATGTCAATCATAACACCCTATCCCTATTATTGGGTAGCCATGAAGATCTCTGATCTTCAGGCAGCCTTAATTACAACAACTGTTACAGCCGTGGCAAGATGAGAGTAGGAAATATAAGGAAACTGTTAATTGACCTAGAAATAATGATGATCCTATTCGATTGAGAAGATATCCCACAGATCAAAACTATTTTCGAGCAGCGGCACACTGTTTCCTTCCAGATCTGTCACATTCTGTTGCAGCTACCCTTGTATAGCTTTGCATGGAATAATACACTGGGACTGCGTTCTTTAGGCAATGGTAGGATGGGTGGCGATCAGCTTAAGCAATGAATGTTCATCCTTCCCTTAGCATGTTCATCCCGCTACACCTGCATTCTCTATATCTCAAAATACCTTTATAGACCATCATATGTTAGCATATTTGAATATATAGAGCCTTGATTACCACAATCCTAAGCATTAATAAAATAATACAATAACTAGCCATACCTTTGTGACTTGAGGGGCAGAGTGAGGGAAAAACATCTGTTTAGCATGCGCAATAGGGTAAGATAAGGAAAAAGGAGGTGGATAAGGATGGTCAAAAAGGGGCCATTTTTGGGCCCAACATCTCCCCCCAACTATCCCGTTGCATGTCCTCGTGCAACAACCTCCATTATTCTGAATCTGAATCTTGCACTATGCTTTGTTCATGGAGAGAAGAAAATTTGTAGGGGAATTCAGACATTCCTTCTTTTTCTATAAACCCCTTATGGACAACCCAATATCTCCAACATTTCTGCTCTTCTACCCTGGTCATTAATAAATCCTCCCTATATGGTTTTGTTGTCCACCAGATGAGAGGAAATTTAAATTTCAGTCCCATCCAATTAACCCCACATTCCCTTATACATACAACATAACCCTCAATCCTGGAAAGTGTTTGTTCAAAATTTCTATAACAATAGGGGTCCCTATTTCTAAGGGTTGGAGAGGCAATCTGCCATCTGTGCTTACTACCTTCCAAAGTTGTTTGTTGATGTATAGAAATCTGGTCGGTACAAGTAGAAATAACCCCTTCCTACAGTTCCATTATATGCTGAGTTTGGATGGGGCATGAGAGTAGACTCTAGTGTCGAGTAAGGAGAAGACGAGGATTTTGAGGCTCACTTCGGATCCAAATATTAGAGTGGCCTTCATTGTGAGAAAAGGTTTGGAAATACCTTTCCCACTAAACATGATTGCTCACAAAAGAAGCAAAATCCCTCAGCTGAACATCACCTGAAAAAGGAATAGGATTCAAATGGCAGGCCAAAGGACAAGCCATCTCATGCAAATACAGCTCACACAGCAAATTCTGGTCCTCAAAATTACTTCTCAGAATTGTTTCCAAGAATTTTGTTGAGGTTTCTATTTCATATGATCTCCCTTATTTCACAGCCCTTAACTTAAACCAAATAAATTGTTCGAATAAAAAGACAGGGTAAAAGGATGAGGGTACCCTGGTGCCCAATAATTCCTGAGAAAGAGCATACATCTAGTATTTTTCTACCTACATAGACTTGAACTTCTTCATCTCCCTCGGATCCTTCTGTAGTTCTTCCTCATGGGGTTTCTGGGTCATGAGTTCTTCTACCCATTTTTCCTTCAGTCCCCTGATAGTCTTTCTATGTTCAGCGAGGGGAACCATCCCTTCTTGGCAGCTTTCCATCTGACTTCTCCACTTCCTTACTTTCATTCTCAAGATTGAGATTTCTTCTGCAGGATTCAGGGTTTTTTCTTCTTCAGGATACTCCTCCTTGTCAGAATCCAGATTAATAAAATTTTGAAGGGTTCAGTCCACACCTTATCACCCGATGTGCCACATTGGACATTCTGCACTTCTGAAGTTACTTCTGGGGGTGCTGGTTCTTGTGTAACAGCATCCCTTCCTGAAATTTCTTCTGCAACAACTCCTACAACCGGTATTCCTGAAACAATTCCTGGAGATGCTGGTTCTTGTGTAACAACATCCTTTTTCTCGGGTTCTCCTATGGCAACTTCGGTAGCTGATTGTGAGGATGTTGGTTCTTGTGGGATGACTTCCTCTTGAATTTGAATCTTCTTATCTACCTGATTATCAGCTGCAATTTTAGCAAGGGAATGTAAGGCTTCTGGTTCTTATGTGACAACGCCATGTTCTTCTTTTTCCTCATGCTGTTGGGATTGTATGTCTTCTTCAATATGAAGCTATTCCTAGAGGATTTCAGTATCACCTGAGGATTATGATTGAGCTTGTTCATCTTCACCTAAATCCACATCAGGAATGATATCCAATTCGGGGTTGGCTTCTTGTTGCATCCCAAGAGTCTCTACTGCAATTTTCAAGGATGTTGGTTCTTGTGTAGCAACATCCTAGTTTACTTCTTCATTTCCCTGTTGTGATTCCATTTCTAATATCTCGGTGTCATGAGACAATTTAGGAGTCATAGTGCAAATTTCTTCATTGAATTCCAAAATGTCTTCAATCCCGGGTTCTTCTTCCCTCATTTGGACGACCACTTGAACAAGAACATTCAAGGATGTTGGTTCTTGTGTGTCAGCATCCTGTTAGACCTCATCATTGTTCTGCTGTTGTGGTTCCATTTCTATTATTTCTATGTCATGAGAGGGCTCAGGGGTCACAGTACAATCTTCCTCAACAAAATCAGGAATAACCTCATCCTCTGGTTCCTCTATCCCAAGTCTGGTGGTAATTTCAATAGGAATATTCAAATATGTTGGTTCTTGTGCGACAGTACCCTGCTCATCTGCAACTTCCTTTTCCCAGAGTTTCTCTTGGGGAGTTTCACCATCTTTCCAATCAGGTTGTCCCTATCCTTCCACAGCTGTAGGTGCAAGCTGTTGTGTTGCAAAGGCATGAACTATGACCTTGTAACCTGACTCATCAAATATTTCTCCACATGCAGGACAGACCACTCTTTCTTCCTCATTTCCAGCTTTAGCAGGAATTGATCCTTCCAGATGGTCTGCAGCTTCAACCAATGTGTGCAGCTTCCTTTCACTCTATTTTATGCATGCTTCCTTCCAATTTTCTAATTCCTTTCGGAGTGCTTGTACTTCCTCTTTTGATAGCCCATTTTCAAACAGAAGTCCTTCAATTTGTGGTTCTTCTGTGACTGGTTCCTGTGGGGCATCAATTGCTTTGGGTCTAAGAATGGGAACTCAATTTGGGATTCTAAGGTTTCCCATCTTTCCCTTGCTGCTTCTGCTACTGTGACTGACCTGGTTCTTTTTCATCTTATTGGTGGAGATGCCTTTATTTCATCTTTTGATCTCCTCCTTTTTGCCCGTGGTGCCAGAGTTTCTACATTCGCAACTGAAGTGGAAGGGATATCCCCAGTTCCAACATTTTCTTGTTCTTCGAGATGTTCTTCCTCAATCAGGGTTCCTCCCCATTCGGGGGAAGATTCAATGGTCACCACCTCAGTGTTTTCTTTTGTTATCATAGCTCTAACATCTTCGGTTTCAACTGTCACAGCATCTAATGCTGCTCCAGTTTGAACCTCTGTTGTTATAGCTGCCCCAATATTTAGTCTTTACACGGGGTTTTCTTGTACATCCTCTTTTAATAGCCCTGCTTGTTCTCCTGACTGATCCTCCGATCCAGTCTCGTCTCCCTTGCCAACTAAATTGGAGGGGCTCCGAACCTCCTGTTGCTCTACATTTCCCCCCAACTATGGATTGACTGGCTCTTCTTGATTTTGAATAGGCCCCATGAGTACAGGTACTTCCATTTCCTCTTCTATTGGGACACCAGGTAGAAGAACGGGTTCCTGAACTTGAGTTGTAAATTGCTCCCAGGTTTGGTTGTGTTGAGCAAGGGTCCATAAGATTATTAATTTAATGAGGCCATGGTGGGTAAGTGAAGAGAGTGGATGCTTACCAGCTCAGACAAACCACGCCATATGATGTAAATCATTGAATAAATAGAATGGAATGTTTAGCAAAGCCCTGTGACGGAGGTGACATAATAAAGGAAATTCAGAGTGATAGATTTTTTGATACCTACCTTCACAGGTGATATATTTCTTGAGAAAAATTGATACTTGATTCCATGGGTGTGGCAGTGACTGTAATGCTATCCCTCTTCGTGATGGTTGAATGTACTCCCCTTCTCTGAGAAAATCTTGTATTGCTGCTGGATTGAGGGTTCTTCGTCCAAACCAAGCTCTGCCCACCTGGGGAAGACCAGTGACCTCAGCCACTATGGCTTCAGAAACTTCAATACGCAATCCCCAAACCTCTTAGTGGGTTTCTGTAAGATTCAAGGCAAATTGTAAAGCTATTTCACAGTGAAATCCATTCAGGTGTTGGAAGAATTCAGTCCAATCCACAGCTTGAAAGATGGCGAAAAATTCCACATTTCGTCTGAGTTCTCGCATGTTTGGAGGTTCATACCGATCTAGAATACCCATGTTTGTCTGCCTTCAGAAGTATGTTGCAGTCTGACAAATTACAGATTCCGATAATGGAAGTTAAAGCACATAGTATGCATGAACATCTGAGAGTGGAGTTGGGTAAATTTGGAAAGTTTCAGCGCATTGGATTAGTTGGAATTTATCCCAAATTAGGAAAGGTGGCAGTTATCAGGTAACATAATTAGTCATTAAGTCACACGAGTGGGGAGCTAACGATGTGATAATGGGCACAAAAAAGAAGGTATGATTGATATTTTCAGATCCCGTTAATACTTAATCAAGTAGTTAATCAAACTCATACCTTCGAAAATAAGTGATGGATAATGTTCTTTAGAGAATAGTAGAACGTGTGATGTGCACTCATTGCTAAAGTTATACTCGTGTGATGTGCAGTCATTAAATGTAATCATTATTACAGGGGTGTTGTAATGACCTTTTCTACTGGTGAACCAAAAACCATCGTGTTAAAATGGTCGGAAACATGATGAGTGTTGGAGTATGAGTCAAATTGTCGGCATCAAGAATCAGAGCCATATCTGGAAGAGTTGCTAACCACAGTTGCAAATAGTTCTACCAATAACGGAGGTGTCATAACCGCAGATCATAAAGAAATCAAAGAGCTCAGCACAGTTGAGGCCTTGGATTATAGAAAAATATGCCAAATGTAGTAGAGTCATAGCCGCCAGAAAAGGTATCGTAGTTGCAGGAAAAAGGTGTCGTAGTTGCCGAAAAAAGGTGTCGCAGTTGTCGAAAAAAGGTGTTGCAGTTGCCAGAAAAAGGTGTCACAGCTGCCGAAAAAGGTGTCACAGCTTCCGAAAAAAGGTCTAGCAGCTGCCGGAAAAAGATATCACAGCTGCCGAAAAAAGGTGTCGTAGCTGCCGGAAAAAGGTGTCGCAGCTGCCGGAAAAAGGTGTCGCAACTGCTAGAAAAAAAGTGAAAAAGGCATTAGGTTGACGGAAGTTGACGGTGTTGTAGCTGTTGAAAAAGATAAAAAAATGGACCTAAGTAAAATGGTGTTGCAGTTGCGCGGAATGGAATAAGGGGGGGAGTTTTGTGGTGCTGCAGCTGTGCAAAACGGGATAAGGGTGGAAGTTTTACGGTGTTGCAGTTGTGCAAAATGGGGTAAGGGTGGAAGTTTTACGGTGTTGCAGCTGCACAAAATGGGGTAAGGGTGGAATTTTTATGGTGTTGCAGCTGCAACAGATTTATTCAAGGAATTTTCTTCTGGTGCAGGGAGTTACAAAAAAACGACACTGGTCATTAGGCCCAATGATGACCACCGCTCTTAGGCGCTTCCCTACACATTTCATAAAAAACAAAAAAAAATGGATCAAGTGTAAAAGAAAACAAAAGCAAAAACAAACAATTTATTTATGTACAAGAATTCATATGAGATTTACAGCGATTAACTAAGGATTGACAGGGGCAGAAAAAAATTCCTGCCCTTGTGCTAGGTGGTAGTCTGGATCAGCTGCAATCTATGATGTAAATGCGTCCTTTGAAATGGGCTTATGGTACAGCTGCCGCCTGTGACCATTAACAAATAATGGTGCACAGTTCTCATCAATGATTACTAGGAGGACCATACCATTATCAAATACTCTATCTACTAGGTATGGGCCTAGCCATCTTGTGCGTAGTTTACCCTTGAAGTCTCTTTTGAATCTTGAATTGTATAATAGTGCCCAGTCTCCCTCACATAAGAATTTCTTCTTGATGAGTTGGTTGTGCCAATTGGACCTCTGTTGCTGGATTAATACAGTCTGATCTACAGCGGCTAACTGGCTTTTGTCAAGTTTGTTCAATTGATTCAATCTTTTCTTCTGGGCTTCAGTTACATCTAGGTTTACCTCTGAGGCTGTCTTCAAAGTCTTAATCTCAAATTCAATTGGGAAGACGGCACTTTTCCCATACACCAACTTGTAAGGAGAGAAACCTATAGTGTTGCGCCAAGTGGTACAATATGCCCACAATGCTTTCGGAAGTCTATCAGCCCAATCTCTACGATGGCTCTTGACTGTCTTGGTAAGGATAGCTTCAATGACTTTGTTAGTGCTTTCCACCTGGCCATTGGCTTGGGGATGGTAGGGTGAATCTATCCGGTGCTGAATATGGTACTTCCGTAGTAGAGCTTCAAATTGATGCAACACAAACTGTGGTCCTCCATCAGAAACCACTTCCTTGGGTAGCCTAAAACGGGTAAACATTTCACTATACAGGAAATCAATCACAGCCTGGTCATTGGCTTTCACCAGAGCCACAGCTTCTACCCATTTCTTCATGTAGTCGGTACAGACCAAGATGTAGGCTTTCTGCTTTGAATGAGGGTTGATAGGACCAATAAAATATAAATCCCACCTATCAAAGGGTTCAACCACTAATTATGGTTGAAGAGGCATTTGATCTAATCTATTGGGTTGGCCCATCCTCTAGCAGCTATCACAAGACTGGACATATCTTTTTGCATCCCTGAAAAGGGTCAACCAATAGTAGCCCATTCTCAGTGCTTTGTGTCCTGTCCTTCTATATGCAAAATTCCCCCCACAAGGCTCATCATGGTAGGCCTTAAAAATATGGAATATTTCATCTTCTCTTACACATCTTCTGATCTCAAGATCAGGGCCTGTGTAGAAGAGATGACCGTTTACCCAACAATACCTGGCACTTTGCTGAATAATTTTTCTTTTTTCTCTTTTGGACAAATGTGCTGGAAGCTTTCCTGCAGCCAAGTAATTAGCAACATCTGCATACCAAGGGGAGTGAGCTGAAACTGCAAATAAGTGTTCATCTGGAAAAGAGTCCTCAACAGGAAAATTATCATCACTGTTAGTGAAACGAGATAAGAAATCAGCGACAAAATTTTCTCTTCTAGGTTTGTCTATAATGGTAATATCAAACTCTTGTAATAATAAAAGCCATCTAGTCACCCTGGCATTAGTAACAAGTTTATTCATTAGATATTTGATGGCAGAGTGGTCAGTGTGCACAAATGTAGGATATCCAGTAATATAATGTCAAAATTTGTTAATGGAGTAAACAATGGCTAATAAATCCTTCTTGGTAACAGTATAATTCAGTTCTGCAGGGGCTAAGTTTTTACTAATATAATAAATTGCATAAGGTACTTGACCATCTTGCTGTCCTAAAACTGCTCCAACGGCAGTATCAGAAGCATATGAAGAAATGTGAAAGGGCAGGGTCCAATTGGGTCCTCTTATGATGGGAGCTATGGACGGCTTCTCCTTAAGCTTAACAAACGTTGTTTGGCATGCTTCATTCCAAACAAATTGCACATCCTTCATTAACAGTGAAAACAAAGGAGAGGCAAGTTTGGAAAAGTTTTCTATAAATCTTTGGTAATATCCGGCATGTCCTAAGAAACTTTGTACTTCTTTTTGAGTTACAGGAGTAGGTATATTTTTTATTACCTTGATTTTTGAGGGATCCACCTAGATGCCATCAACAGAGATGAAATTCCCCAATACTACTCCTTCACTCATCATCATATGGCACTTTTCAGTGCTTAAAGCAAGCTAGGTCTATTCATAGCGAGTTAAAACCTTTTCCAAATTTTTCAATGCTTCTTCAAAATATTTGCCATAAGGAGTAAAATCATCCATAAAAATTTCCATACTATCATTAACTAATTCTAAAAATATGCCAATCACATCTCTTTGAAATGTTGCTGTGCATTGCACAAGCCAAAGGGAAGCACTCTGTATGTAAACGTTCCCCAGGGACAGGTGAAGGTAGTTTTATCTTGGTCTTCAGGAGCAATCTGGATTTGATTGTACCCACTAAACCCATCCAGGAAGGAGAAGAACCTCTTCCCCAATAAGGCGTCGAGCACTTGATCGATAAAAGGAAAGGGAAAATGATATTTCCGTGTTGCCTTGTTCAGCTCTCTACAATCCACACAGACTCTCCATTTACCATTTTTCTTGGGTACTATTACGAGTGGTGACACCCACTCACTATCTGAAATGGGATATATAAATCCTTCTTCCAAGAGTTTCTGAATTTCTTCCTTCACTATGTCCCTAATATTGAGGTTCATTCATCGTTGAGGCTGGCACATAGGTCGGGAGTCACTTTTAATATAAATATGATGGGTGCACAGGTTAGAGGGAATACCCCTCATGTCTGTGTACTTCCAGGAAAATGCCCCCTTGTGTTCTTTTAAGAGACTGATCAGGCGCTTATGTTCATCTAAGGAGAGGCTAGGGTTAATATTCAGGGTTTTTCTAGACTCTACCTCGATAGGAATGCTTTTCAAATTTTTCAATACTGGAACTATATGAGTGTCACTGACTAATGCCTCTTCTGTGAGATTTTATTTTTCTTCCTTACCTAGAGTAATATTCAGGATTTGATAAATTTCCTTATTGATAGAAGTGGGTTCACTGATGAAATTATTAATAGCATCGTCTTCAATTTCATCCTTAAAGGTTAAAGCCTTCCCTATCTTTAATAATGGATGAACGCCCTCTTCTTCCTCTGGCTCCATCCATAAAGGAGTTTCAGCTTCTAAGCTCGGTTGAGCTGGAGGATAGAGAGTGAGGTTCTTTGTCTCGGTTCCATCACATATGGTCATAGACCCATATCGATAGCTGATGCAAGCATCAGCTATAGCTAACCAAGGCCTTCCCAGGATCAGTGGGTGTCCTCCTAGCTGCGACTTAGGTTGTAAAACCAAGAAGTCAGCTGGGTACTCCCAAGTATCAACTAAGATGAAGAGATCATCCAAAATTCCTTCTGATTTAATAGTGGATCTATCTGCCAGTTCTAAAACAGTGGGTGTTGGCCTGAGATTAGTGAGCCCAAGTTTTCTTACAATTTCAATAGTCATAACATTAATCACTACTCCTAAATCTACCAGTACATTGGGTATCTGTGTATGCCCAATCTGCACAGTGACAGTGGGATTCCCAGGATCGTCATATTTGGCCAAAAGGTTTTTTCCCATTATTAATGCAGATAATTTCCCTATGACATGAACAGTGGGAGGATCCCTGGGTTTCCTTCCTAGTTTCCTTGTGCACAGATCCCGAATAGTTCTAGCATAGATAGGTACATCTTGAAGAGCTTGAAGGAGGGGAATTTTAACATAAAGGTTCTTTAACTCTCCTAAGAGGTTAAACTGAAGTTGTCCCACTACCTTTGGTAGAATTAATCTTTCAGCGTACGGTGGTTTCCTAATCAGCTGGGTAGGCTGTGTGTTGCTAGATATATTATTATGTGTGTCAGCCGACACATTAGCGGGATGTTCAGCATATTCAATGATGGGGTTCGTATTAGATAGATGTTGTGGGTTCACCCCTACTTCATGCACAGAGGATGGAACATCCTCAATAATCATAGGCTCCAAAACCTTTCCTAATCATAAGCAAATATCGTTGCAGGGCACAGGAGTAAGGGAGTAATTAGGCATGTTAACAGTCTCAAATTGATGAACTGCTTTATTATTTGGGTTAGGATTAGGTTGAGCAAGTAGCTGAGGTTGTATCGACATATTGGGAGCAACATTATTCTGCAATTGCAACTGCGACTGCTGATAAGGCTGAGGGTATTGAGGAGGGTATTGTTGTTGAGAAAATGGTTGATGTGGAGGTTGTTGAGGAAACTGGTTCCCTAGATGGAAATTCCTCCATCTAGGAGACCAAGAAGTTGGTTGGTGTGGTGGCTGTGGTGGCTAAACCCAGGGGTTCCAGGAGTTAAAATTTTGCATTGAAGGTTGAGAGGGGTATCATTGAGGATTAGAATAAGATGAAGGGAATTATGTATTCATGTGCTGCATATTATTCCAATTATTCATGTTATTCAAAAATGGAAATGAGTCTGGAGTCATACCTTGATTCTGAGGCTGCCACGGCTTCTTTTGTGCAATAAAGTAGGTTGGTTCCACCTCTAGAGTTGATTCCTGTAGAACAGCCTTCACTTGGGGTAGTGACGGGCATTCTTTTGTGTCATGGTTCAGCTCACACAGCTGACACACTTCTATATTGTCGAGCGGGCACTCCTTCAGAGGGTGGTTCTTTGTACATCGAGGAAAGAACACACCTAGTGTGAGATCCTCTACTGCTTGTTTCTGCTTTTCCCTCAGGACATCTATTTCTGAGGAGATAGAGCTCATCATTTATGTTTTGAAATTTTTGAGGAGGTTTCCTATCTCTGCACGGGTGGCTCCTCCATTAGATGACTTCTGAGTTTTGTCAAATACATCACGTTCTAATTTGTCCCGTTTGTCCCCCTGTTATTCCTGGAAGATCTCCTGGAGTACCTTTTACACAGTTCCACAATTTTCTCGAAAGACTCCTTGGAGATATCCCCCTTTCCTAACAGGTTTAACATATCTAGGCAATCATCCCTAATCCCACGAAGCAGGATTATTTTGAGCACATCTAACCCCATATTAGTCTGTCCAGCTCTCTGCACATTATATAAGAGCCTCTCGACAAAGTCTTCTAGACTTTCATCATCCTTTTGTACCATTTTAAATAGTTCTTCTCTCTTGTCCTTGGTATTGCAATACTCCTGATATTTCTCCAGGAACACTTGTTTCATTCTATCCCAATTAGTGATAGTTCTGCCTCCTAGGCTCATAAACCAACACAATGCATTGTCCTTCAGAGTGGCAGGGAAGAGTTTCAGCTTCTGTGCGTTGGTGGTGTAATCATAGCTACGACAGAGGATATCAAATTTGAAAAGAAATTCATCTGGATCCTCTGTTGCTTTTCCATAAAAGCAGGGCAAAACCGACGGCGATATATTTTTCATAGGGGCAATCCCTTCTGGTTGTTGAATTGGGAACTGAAGTGTAGCCACCATCCCTTTAGGCAGGGAATTACCTTCATGATGATGATTTTCTCCCATTGCCTCTTCCTCTTCGGATCCGTGTTTGTTACTCATATCTTCTTCTATTTTCTCCTCTTCATTCTTCCACTGATTAATGAATTTCTGATGGAACTGTGTCCACTCCTCATCAGTTACAACCTTCCTGTTAATATGATAGATCAGATCTCGATCAGATTTCGAGGGTGTTGCAGCTGCTCATGTGTTCTCCACTATAGAACCTGACGCTGGCACTCCAGGATTGGAAAGGCTTCTTCTGGTAGGTGTTTCCTAATAGCGAGCCCTGGTAGAAGAATTGGTTCTATCAACCAGATCGCCAATGCATGTTCTTCTCCCCAATTCTGGACCTCGACCAACCGAAATGTTAGTGTTTTGTGGGGTTCAAGGATTTGTAAGATGGTCATGCTTTACCCTTATTGTATTCATGCAACCCAAATCATTCCAACGAAAAACTAAAGAAGACTGAATAGAAACAATTACAGGATGCAATTATGATAGTGTTTAATACTTATCCTCCCCGGCAATGGTGCTAAAATGTTGGGCACCCGATATGCAAGTTAATTACAGCTAACATACAGAGTGTTCAATATTTATTGTCAACCCAGGGAAGTCTTTTATTTCAAGGATAACATGCACTATATATGCTTAAACATTGAGTTGTTGTAAGTAAACAATACTATTCTCTGCTCAGCTACGCTCATCCCAAGGATCCACTTAATCTAGTTTACTCTCTAAAGAATACAGTCACAATTACCTTTTACTGTTCTGATCTAGAATTGAAAGATTCGAGAAATCACATCTAGATTACTTTTGCAGAAAATGAAATCCTATTACCAAACCATCTCATGATTCACCCAACTCTCTTGATCTAATTATTCTAGAAATCCAGAAAACATGAATTGAGTTCAGCTATTCTAGAAATTCAAAGTATAGGAATGAAATTATGCAATTACAAAAGCAAAGAGATAAACTGCGAGAATCTATAGAAACAACAATTGGAAGATCTAGGGATGAACAAGGCTGTTACAGCTACCACACAATTACATGAGCAATTACCTATACAGTCGACTATCAAACCATACCACTGCAGCTTTTCAAGAGATGCAATTAATAACACACTGTAAATCAACAATTGTTGCAGCTTACTATGAGAAAATGAAATTATCACAACATCACACAACAGAATAATTAAAATTCCTAATTTAACTCAGCAATCCCTGCGGGAAGGCGGGCCCAACCTTCACACAGAGATGCTGGAAGTAACACACATTAAAACACTGAGATCTGAAGTAACTCCTTATATTAAAAAGAGGGTAGATAAATCACGCAACCTCAATCACAGCTAATACAATAATTTGGTTCAGAGTTCAACCCCTGGCTCAGAACAGCTCCCCATATTTATACAATGTCAATCATAACACCCTGTCCCTATTATTGGGCAGCCATGAAGATCTATGATCTTCAGGTGGCCTTAATTACAACAATTGTTACAGTCGTGGCAAGATGAGAGTAGGAAATATAGGGAAACTGTTAATTGACCCAGAAATAATGATGATCCTATTCGATTGAGAAGATACCCCGTAGATCACAACTATTTTTGAGCAGCAGCACACTGTTGCCTTCCAGATCTGTCGCATTCAGTTGCAGCTACCCTTATATAGCTTTGCATGGAATAATACACTGGGACTGCACTCTTTACGCAATGGTAGGATGGGTAGCAATCAGCTTAAGCAATGAATGTTCATCCTTTCCTTAGCATGTTCATCTCGCTACACCTGCATTCTCTATATCTCGAAATACCTTTATAAACCATCATATGTTAGCATATTTGAAGATATAGATCCTTGATTACCACAATCCTAAGCAATGATAAAATAAGATAATAACTAACCATACCTTTGTGACTTGAGGGGCAGAGTGAGGGAAAAACATCTGCTTAGCATGTGCAATAGGCTAGGATAAGGTAAAAAGAGGTGGATAAGGATGGTCAAAAATGGGCCATTTCTGGGCCCAACACATAGTAGCATACCTTGTTCTTCATTTTACACAGTGCATTTCCATTGATTGTTAGGTGTGCATTTTACTTCTTGTTGCGTCATAACATCATTAGTTGCACGACCATTTGCCCTTTGAGTAATGAGCCAATTAAAATCAACGCATAATAAAATGAATTACACTCTTTTCTTTTATAGGGTGCACCAACAAGACTAGGTTTTAGGGTCTTGGAATAGTTCATTGTGAGTAAATTCTCCAAGACCACTAAACGAAACATTTATGTGTATGTCTAGGTGAGAGTGTGAAAATCCTTTATATAATTAGTGTTCTCAAGATCCTCCTCTTACAAGGGAGTTAAGCACGAGGCAATGTGAGCGGTTATGATTGGGATGACTCCTGGTTTTAACTGAGTAGCACCGAAGATATTTCCAGGATTGTATTCGCATCTGGGGGCTCTTTCGAGAGTTTCAGTCTTTGCTACCTTACCCATATTGTCAATCTCGCCTGTGACTGTCCACCTGAGCATTGATTATATTGAGGTGACCTTATTTTCCTTACCTAGGTTATCGAGGGGGTACTTTGCAGAGGTTATTCTGCAGGTGTCCTGGCTAGGTAGGGGTCGGACAGCAGAGTCGCTATATGCGTTAAAGCTGAGGGCCACTATAATTGGCTACGAACCTCTGCTTATTTTGTATGGGAGTCTCAAGCCTCTCCTAGGAGAGACATACTTGCTTCATTCGGGAGCTCACATATCTGACCCTTGTTTGCTTGTGATTTGGCTTTACATTTTATAGGCGCATGCTCTGTGCACGCTAGTTTGCCTAGGGTTTGCGTAATTAGATAGAGTCTTTTTATTTTTTGATTCATTGTTGATTTAGGCACGGCGCTTCGCCATTATTGTCATTTAGCAGGACTTTCACCTTCCACCTCTCCTCCTCCTCTAGGAGAGAGAAACACACAGTCTGGGCGGACTACTTCTCACTTTGATTCACACACTATGGGAGATCATGAGGATGAGATTCCATAGATGTCCTCTACACCTCACGAGGGTGGAGAGGAAGATCCTACTCCCATATATGATCCTTCACCGAAAATACCTTCACAATCTGGTTATGATCCCTCATTCACAGGTCGTCGGTATTGGTTTCTAGGCGACGAGACTCATTATGAACCCACAAGCACTAGTCATGTTCGTTATGGAATGCCTGATATCCCTGCACCCAATCTGGCACATCATATCAAGTCGGAAGTCAAACCTAGCACTATTCCTGAGGGCACTCCTATTCCTTTCCATGCAGAGAGATTTGGGATCACTAGTCACATTACACCTTCCATCCCAGCGGTGGAATCAACCTCACATGTCTGTCCTAGGCCTAGTGTTAGTAATCCTATGTGGATACCAGAACCGAGATGAGTGAACATTGGGAACACCACTTACATTCCTTCATATGTCCCTTCATCCTTGAACCCTACTCCTTCGAATGCATTTTTGACAACCCTTCCTCCCCCTCATTCACGTGGTCCTTCGGGCCGAAATATCGCTACTAGCCATGTTCGTGTTGCGACTGCTCACACGGTAATATCTCAGAGTCAAGTACCTCATGTTGTGTCGGGAGGTCATATCCCTGTTTCTGGATCATCTTATGTTCCATCTCAAGGAGTTCCCCATATCCCTAACTATGGACAATCTCATGGGACACCTTATGGAGCTTCTCATGGACAGTCTTATGGACCGCAGTATGGACAAAACTATTAAACCTATGGCTACGGGTATCAACAACCTGCTTACTCTTCCAATTATAGCTTTGTAGCACTACATAATCAAGGTACCCCACATCACAATGCTTCCATGCAGCCCTATACGGGTCAAATGGGAGGAGGTTATTATGGCCAAGGCCATGGTATTTATAGCAATCAACCTTACATGAACCAGAACTATTAGGGAGCATGGCATAGACCGACTCAACCTAGGCTCCCTTTCCTCACAACATTGAACTTACCTAACTTATCGAGACTTATGAACGATCTGGTATCTCATGACCCAGCTTGGCCAGCCGTCCCTAACAAGCTTCCTTCAGACATTCCCAAGTTCGAGGGTAAAGATGGAGAAGATCCTAGTGAGCATGTCACTACTTTTCACCTTTGGTGCTCTTTCAATTCCTTACATGACTATTCAATCCATTTGAGGTTATTTCAATGCACCCTCATAGGGCCTGCAGTGAAATGGTATATAGAGTTACCAAGGCGAGCATACGTTTTATTTGATGACCTTGCCATGACTTTCCTCAATCACTTTCAGCTACCCGTACATTACGACGTTGGTATCGAACTCTTGTCAAAATTTCGATAAGACAAAGCCACACATATCTCGGATCATATTCAAGAGTGGCGTAGACAGAAGCGGTTGATTAAAGCCTTTATATGTCACATGCCCCAATTTTGCAAAAAAAAACAATTTTATATTATTTGATATTTTTGAGGACAATATGTTAAATTTTATGCTAAGTTGTAATTGATGACTCAGCAGAGTCAAGGATATTTAATGTAATTCTGAATATTTTAATTATAAATAAATAAAGGAGGAGACAACAACTTGGGAGAGCTATTAAAAGAGTGTTTATTGGTCAAATTGGTGGAGGAGACTGGGTGGAGAGTAAACTGACATGTGGCAGCATCCTCAAACCACTTCCAATTGTTGCAGGTGGCAACCTCCCTACATTTGTGATCATGATTCCCCAAGAAAGTGGAATCAGAGCATATGGCTCAATTAATGACAATTGACCCAAAAGACCTAGGCAATCTTTATAAAAATTTCCATTGAAGAGAGCTGAGGCTGCTCATTCTAGAGAGGTGATCATTCAGGTGAATGTACTTCAGAGAAATTCAATGGAAGGGAATTGTGGAAAGAGTTTGAGGAAATAACTGTTGAGTGATCTAGTGTAGCTTTTAAGCTGAAAGATCTTACTGCTGAGTGCAAGGTGTTTTACTAAGTTATTGGACTAGTCTACTGTTTGCATGCTCCACCAGTTCTCAGCCAAGAAGACGAGGAACAGGCTCAGGGGTCCTGAGGAAGCGTTGTTTGAGCGCTCTCTAGGAGTTTGGTAGGGAGGAACGGCCTCCTAACGCTGTTGTCGTCTATCCTAATCAGGTTCTACATTAATTTGTTTTAATGTGTTAGAATGGAAAACAATTTCTAGTCCATGTTTTTCCACACCTGGAAGGACCAGGCCATACTCCAGCACAGATAGAATATTTATAGTAGATGAAAGAAAATGTTAAGATATTGAATATAATAGATATGGTTCTACATTTCGTAGTTAGCAGAGTAATTTATTTCAGTATGTAGGTTATTATTAAAAAGAACAGTGATCTTATTATTTATGTTTATTGTTTTAACAAGCGTATTTATGTAAACATATTGGATAAGAAATAGCAGTACTCTAGCATAGGTAGAACGTTTAAGAAGATAAGAGAATATCTTAGTAGATAAGATTGTGTATTTACAGACAGTAGAGTAATTTAATTCAAGTCAAAATATTATGGAGGTTAAACTGTGTTAAGATAGGCTTATATTCTTCTGTTTTCACTTAGTAACTGAATGAAATGCAACAGAAAAATTACAGTAGAGTCACAATGTTTACATACAGCAAGTAAATAAACAAACTACTAATTACATAGTTTATTTTCTAATAATATCAACTAAATCTAAGACTGATACTTATTATAAACTAAAGAGGGTGATATTAAAAAGTATTTAATTTATAAAGAATACACTGAGATATAGAGTCTATGCTTTATCTTTTCAAGAACTATTCTACTTGACAGTTAGTAAATAGAAGCAATGAAAGTATAATTAATAATTAGTATAAACTAAATATTTACAATGAAGAAACTATCTTTTATTTAACAAGTAGGTTTATACCTGTAAAGGTAAAAACTTCAGGGTTGAAACCCTAACCAATCTATTTAACTATATTAAATAGAGAGATAATCAAGGATTACAGAGTTATTGTTTTAGTTATTACATAACTTTGAATCCTTACTATTTAACAGAGCAGTAAACAGTTAAGAATTTAAAAATAAACAGTAAATAGAAATAAGCTAAGAACTTACAGTATTTTTATAACTCTTTAATTTAAAAGAAAAGAAAATACTTAAACAGGATAAACAATATCGGAACTATTGTAACAACATAAAATAGGTAAACATAAACAAATACATATGATAAATTTTAAGAATATAATTATCTAAGGGTTCTTTTACTGTAACCCTAGGTTTTTATCTGATTTTAAAAGTATAAACATTTAAAATTCATCTTACGACTGAACAGACAGTCTTCACAATATATGTAATTATTTACAAGAAAATATTAAAACAAAAAATTACCATTGTTAACACTTGAGGAAGGGAAGACCCAAAATACACAGAGTTACAATATACAAGATTACTGTAAAAACGAGACAGAGCCCAAAGTAAAACCCTTTTTAAAACCCAATGTATTTCATTGACAAGCCGTAAGGCTATAGACTTAACCAGATTACAATACCCAGCTCAGGGCCAGTGTACCCAGCATCGTGGCATGGGTTTTTAAAACAGAACTAACATTCATTATATTAAAACCTACTGTTGAGGCTTGGAAATTCACAGGAAACAACAGTAAGGGATTCTCCCCAGTCAACATTCCCAACTAGCCCGTGACTATTTGGAATGGGGAATCCGTCCGGTTTGCGGTCCGGCTACTATAGGTCAAAGTAACAAAAAACAAGGGCTTTACCGGTTGCGGCCCGGTCCACCGTGTAATTTTGTATTTTTTGACTTAAGTATGATATGTAAGTGCCTAATTAACAATGCAGGGTGATAAAGATGTGAGGAACAGTCACAATGTGATGCGCAGGTTCTTACCTCTCATCTTAAGGCTCACAAGCATCCAAATCGCATACAACAAGAAAATAAACTAACTACCTAAAATATCCCTAGGGAGCAGGATTATCATTCATTGGTGAGTAATATATTTTGCACATGCATAATGAAAAGTTACAGATAGCTGATACTTCTTTCAAGACACATGAACAATTGCAGATTTTTTTTTTTTTAACAACCAGTTAGCCAATTGTTTTATGAACAACATTCATCACTCACAGTGGAAAACATCACGAAATATACTCAAAAAAGCATTCAACAAGAACATAGGTTCAGGAAGTTAAACACTCTCACAGTTAATGAAACACAACTGAAAACAAAATAGTTCCCCTTCAACATTGTTCATTTAATCACATTGATACATTCCACGTTTCGCTTTCTCCAGCAGGCAAAAGTTGCAGTTTCTGATTGTAAAACGAAATATTTCCTCTTATAAGCAAATGGGTTACAAGTTCTTCCAGGGAAAAATTCCCCTTCTAATCTCTACTTTCCTATATTTAAATTACAACTGCAGACCGCTTGGGCTGCCCTCCAAGCGTCTGACCTTTCAGTTCCACAACGCTTCATATTCCTCTATCTTTGCATACTCGTGATTGGCTGAGTAACTGCCGGACATTTTAGAGTTGATCCTCTGTCATCATTCATTTCGTATTTTCCTTCATTTGTCCTTCTCGTGATCCTGCTAGTTTCGGCCCTGTCTCTACCAAACGGTCTGTCTTCCTCCACGCTGCGTCAGTTTGACCGATCTACCGAACCCACCTGCAATCAATCGACAAGCATCATTCATTGGGACTACGTTACAAATGTTAACCTAAATCACCTGAAACAGATAATCCACAAAAAAATGGCTAGGTGCACCATTAATTCGTTTATCTATAGGTTCGCAATCATCGGATGCTCAGAGCGAGGATATCGGGAGCTAAAAACCCCACCCCAGCCGCAACAGTGGAAGATAAAGAGGTTATGGGCACGCGACGATGGGCGAGAAAACTCCATCATGAATCGGAAGGGTAAATTCATCGAAAACCAAATGGTTTTCCCAGCCGCAACGACGGAATGGGAACAACTATGGGCACGCGATGAAAAGTCAACACGCATCGACAGTCGGAGCTCTTTACGCTTCGGATGGCTAAATTCTTTAAGAGCCGCAATGGCGGAAGCGAAAAGGTTAGGGACACAAGACCTGAGGGCGGGAAGACTCTCAATCGAAAGTTGGAAGACATTTTACATCGGACGCTAAATGGCTTTCCCAGCCGCAACGGTGGAAGAAGAAAAGTTACGGGCAAGCGACGAACAGGGTCAACACGCATCGACAGTCGGAGCTCTTTACGCTTCGGACGCTAAACCGCTTTGGGAGCCGCAACGGCGGAAGGAAAAAGAACAAAAGCAGCCGATTTAACAGAAAAAATAAGTGTTTGCAAGCCTTTAAAAAAAATCGACAGCAGTCAGAATCCATTTTACCTCCAAAACGGTGGCCCATCAGAGAACAATTATCAATACTAAACTCAACTCTGCGACCCGCTGCAAAATTCAAACACAAACAAATTCCGATAACATGCTGCATTGTAAATAGTTAAAATCCTCCAACTTAAAACATGACCAAAGAAAAATCAAGGATGAAACGACCTGAAGCGGTATTCAATTATGAGAAGGGGCCCAAAATTCAAGAGATTTGGGGAGAGCAGTTGCAGCCGCAACAATTGGCGACTACCTGGTGAACCTAGATCTCTGGACAATATATTCCTTGGTTAACAGACTGCTTGATAATAAAACCACCATGTTGAATTCTTCTAGATATATGGATTTCCCGCAGGTAATATATGAACTTTTAAACATTGAGGGTAGTCCAATTTAGGAAAATGGAAACCAAGATTTTAAAGTCGAGATAACTCTTTCGAGGCCAGAAATATGAGTTTCATTCTTTTACCTCTGTATTCGGGTAACCTCCAGCTTAGACACCATAGGATCGTAACATCTGGTAAACAGAAATATTCATTTGTTCCTCATTCCCATGCCATTTTGCACTTTTGTGCTTTTGGAATTTTGTCCATTTTCATATGAATCCTCTTGCATACCTTTCTTACTGAATTTTAATTCAGGATCCTCTATCCCATAGTGTCATTTTGTGTGAGTGGAGTACTTCATGTTTCAACTCACAGACGGAGAGGATCTTTCGGCAATTTAGTACTTATGATTCAGCATTTGCTTTGATGTATGATGCTTTCATAGGAGTTTTTTGACTCTTATTTTCCTTTTGGCATTCGTTTCTTGGCATGGGATCATTTATATATAATATACTGTTTACCCTGCTTCCTTTCCATGGGCCCTTTGCTATCACCCCCTAGGACATTTTTAAGCGTGAAATGGATGGAGCCTCGAAATAGTATTCCAGACCTTTTAATCTTGATTTACTTTACAGGGATTAAGCAGGACTTCAACGCGTTCATAGTCATTTAGGAGAACTGCTGATTTAGAAGAAACTCTATCAGGTAAAACTAAAATACACAGTCTTATAATCAAGGATTTTAGTTGGTCCAGAATTCTGATGCTCTCAATGCGACCAAAGCTTGCTTCTTTTATTTATAATCAACGAAAAATCTAAAGTAAAACCAAAACTAAACTTCATGACTCAAAGACTCAAAAGACGGCCAAAACGGATTATTTATATACAAGACAAGAGAACCCAAAGAAACTCAAGAAAAATAAGGCTTGAGAACCAAACCATTTACTGGTAGGTTCTCTTCCCACCCCTGCAGATCTTGCAACTTGAAAGTAGAAGGGCCAAGTTTGGCTGCAATCTAAAAAGGGCCTATCCACAACTGCTGGAATTTAGTGTGCTTTCCTTTCTCATCATGGGGGTGATCCCATTTGAGGACTAAGTCTCCTACTTCAAAGTCTTTTGTTTCATCTTTATGTTTGTCGAACCATCTCTTTACTAACTCGTGTTGTTTCTTAAAGCGTTCTCTGGCTTTATATCTAACCTCTTCTGCTTTCAGGAGATTATATATTCTTATTTGTAAAACTTCATCATTCCACCCTCTAGATTCTTGAGCTAGTATGGAAGATGGTAGCATGATATTGGGAGGAAGGATGGCTTCTTTACCATAGACAAGGGTATATGGAGACACTCCAATCGCAGACTTGGGGGTGACTCTATCGGCCCAAAGGGCATTTGGTAATGTTGAGTGTCAACTCCTCTGGTTTTCTACCACAATCTTCTTTAAAATTCTAATCAGATTTTTGTTAGAGGATTCAGCCAGGCCATTTCCTTGTGGATAGTAATTAGCAGAATAATGCAATTTTATCCCTTTATCATGAGCAAAAGCAGTCAATTTAATTGATGAAAATTACTTAGCATTATCAAAGACTAACGAAATTGGAACTCCAAACCTGGTCATGATATGATCTTACAGGAAGCTGATGACCTCGTCTTCATTTATCTTGCGCAGCGGGATGGCTTCGACCCATCGAGTGAAATAATCAGTAGCGGTCATTATGTACTTGTGCTGCAGAGAGGAATTCGGTTTTATTTCTCCAATAATATCCAGCCCCCATTGCTCGAATGGCTCCATGATCATCACAGGCTTTAGGGGTGTTGCTGGTTTAGGTTGTCTCCCGCTACACCTTTGGCAAATATCACACTTTCTGACATGTGCATGTGCATCTTTGAAGAGCATAGGCCAATAGTAACCGGCTCTGAGTATTTTGTGGGCCGTAGTATCTCCTGAATAATGTCCCGCATCAGGACCGTCATGCAATTATGACATTACTTTCTTCACATATTCCTTTTCTAAGCATCTGAGAAGAACCCCGTCATAATTCTTTCTAAATAATACTCCTTCAACAAGTTGATAGGAGTCTGATTTAAGATGCAGCGCTCTTCTTTGCTTGGAACTCCAATGTTTTGGCAACAGCCCTGCCTGCAAGTAATGCACAAGGTCTCTATACCAAGAATCGGGAGCTGTAAACAAAGGACATACATCCATTACATGTAATTCGGCTTCATCTTCCCAGGCGTGTTTTTCATTTTTCCCATTTTCAGTCATCTATTTGCACAACCCTTGTCCTTTAACTATAGATGTTGGCTTG
Organism: Pseudotsuga menziesii; assembly: GCA_001517045.1. NCBI lineage: Eukaryota > Viridiplantae > Streptophyta > Pinopsida > Pinales > Pinaceae > Pseudotsuga > Pseudotsuga menziesii. The sequence goes on along the minus strand of LPNX010956237.1, from coordinate 709,294 downwards.
AATTCAAGGTCGTACTCTTGAAGAGCTGTTACCCAGTTGCCTCTTCTTTCTCCTAACTCCTTCTGTATAAGAAGAGACCTTACAGCTGGGTAGGGGACGATCACCTTGGTTCTATTTTTTAAAATATAAGGCCTGAATTGTTTTATTGATTTGAATACATCGTAAGCTTGTTTATCAACAGCTGGGTAGTTCAATTTGGCCCCCTATAGACCAGTACTCATAAAGGATATTGGGAATTCATCCCCCCCATCTTCCTTTTGGGTGAGCACAGCTGCTAGCGAATCATCAGATGCAAAGGTATACAAGATAAAATCTTTGTCGAAATCTGGGCTTTTCAGGGATGGTGCGTGTGCGACAGCAGTTTTGATTTTGCTGAATGCGCTCTTCTCAATTTCAATCCACTTGAATAGTGCATTTTGCTTCACCATCTGCTGTAGTGGTTTAACAATCTGAGCAAAATCAGGCACAAATCTTCGCACGAAGTTTATCGTTCCCATAAATGATTGCATCCCCTTTTTATTATGGGGCAAGGGGATTTGTTCAATAGCCTTAATTCTTTCTGGATCTATAGAGATTCCTTTCTTCGAAACTATGTGACCCAGCAACTTGCCCTCCGTGACAGCGAACACACACTTCTTAGGATTGAGTGAGATGTCGTATTTTCGACAGCGTTCGAAAATCTGCCTTAAGTGAAACGTGTGCTCTTCTCTTCACTTCGAGAATATTGTAATATCGTCAAGGTATACTAGAGCACTTCGGCCAATAATTCCGCGGAAAGCTATGTCCATAGCTCTCTGAAAGGTTGCTCCAGCATTTATAAGCCCAAAGGGCATTCTCCTGTAGGCGAAGGTTCCCCATTTGGTCCTGAACATTGTCTTTAATATGTCTTCCTCGGCTACTAACACTTGATTGTAGCCAGAGAAACCATCTAATAATGAAAACAGTTCAGAACCAGAGACCATTTGTAGCAATTGCTCCATGAGTGGAACAGGATAGTTATCTTTGTCGGATGCATGGTTTAAGTTCCTGAAATCCACGCAGAGTCTGATCTCTCCAGATTTTTTTCTTACTGGTACCAGGTTTGATACCCACTCAAAGTATCTGACTTTGAAAATGATTCTAGCATCCAATAATTTCTTCACTTCACTCTGAATCAGCGGTTCCAATTTTGGATGCATTTTTCTTAATGGCTGCTGATATGGCTTGACACCTGCTTTAATGGGGAAGATATGCTTGATGATGCTGGTGTCGTATGTTTTCAAATCTTCGTATGTCCATGTGAAAACATCTTTATATTGTTTAAATAAATTGATGAATTTGTCTCTTTCTGCTGGTGAACAACACTTGCCGAGATTCACAAATTTGGGATTCGTCTCAGTCCCTAAATTTATCAGCTCGAATTGTAGAGATGAGTTGTGGGTCTTCATGTTGGCTGGTCTTCTGAACTTTTCATTTAAATCAAACATTTTTTCTAACGTTCTGACACCTTTAGGAATGAAATTGTCATATTTCATCTCGGCCTGATGTTCCTCATCATCTATAATGGCTCCTTTAAATACCTCGTCATTTGTCAAGCATTCTATTATTTGCTGATCATTGTCAAACACTCGTAAGTTGGTGATCATATCCGGTATTGAGGGCCTGAAAAGCAGTTCGACAGAACATTGATTATTAGTGGGTACGAGCCTAGCGGTTGATGTGGCCAACAGGTCAGCTGCTGGGTTTTAAGCCTTGGAATTGAAATAATGTTGAATGCATTAAAACATTTAAGCAGGTCCCATACCTCATTTTGGTAAGCTTTCAAGTGAGGGGAAACAGAATGTATTTGATTCCGGATTTGTTTCACAATAATTTCAGAATCCCCAAAAACTTTTAGATTACTTACCTTTAATTCAATCGCTTTCTTTAGTCCCTGCACCAGTGCTTCATGCTCAGCTGTATTATTAGTACACTCAAACTCTAATCTACATGAAAGGAAATGTTTATTCTTCTGCGGGTCGATCAGGACACAGCCAGCCCCTGACCCTTCTAATGTCTTAGAGCCATCAAAAAACAGAACCAAAAAATCACTAACTACTGAAGATGAATCTATTCCTACTGCTAAGCTTACTATATTAAAGTCAATCTCATCAGCCTGTGAGAATCGAAGGAGATCAGTCTGAGTGTCTGATGTGTTGTTGGCTTCTTCTGCTTGGTAATTTCCTGGCTCTAACTCAATAAAATAGTTTCCCAATACAGAATCCATTGGTTCATTCTTCTCATTCAGTTGAGTAACATTGTATCTCATGTGAGGCTCCCTTAAAATATTAATCTGGTTCGGACTCCCTTTGTATGGAAACCACAGATGCGACCAATCTGAGGTGAAATATCCATTTAATTTGGCCAACCAATCTCTGCTCAGGACAAGACCGTAAGCGTCTGGTATATCGGCCACCATGATGTTAATAACTTGGCATACTTTGTCATTGGATGCCAGATGGACTAGGACATATTCCATCTCACCAATTACCTTTACATCTGTCCTATCCAACTAAACAACCCTCCATGTGGATGGCTTAGGCTGCCCATTTATCTTTTTACAGACTGATATGGGCATGACATTAACTGACGCCCCTGAGTCTACCAGACAATTGTGCACGTTATGATTAAAAATTTCAAATGTGAGGAGGAAAGGTGGATGTTTGCTTTTAGACTTACCTCCAACGCTGGTTTCTCCGATTTCTTCTTCTTCCTGAGGCTGATTGTCCATGGGCAGCTTCTCATCTGATGCTTCAAGTGCTTTCAACAATCTTTCTTTTTGCTGTGGCACTTTACACATTTCGAATAGTGGAACATTCGCTTTTAACTTCTTTAAATCCTCCACAATGTCATAATCCATCGGCTTCTCAATGGGATGAGGTTTATCAGCATTCATCTTTCCTTCCTCTGGCCTAGCCAACGTATTATTCTACTTCGGATCTTAGCTGGTAATATTGAATTCTGGAATCTTATCAGCTAAGGATTTATTTTTAAATCTCTTTACATTTCTTTGCAGCCTTTTAATATTTGGTAAAATGAGACTGTTTTCTTTAATTGGCCCTTGGCTCCTTGTTGCCACGTTGGTTTCCATGACGTCCTTGTACTCCTGATTCTTTTCTTCTTTAGCATCAAATAATGAAACAGAATCCCACAAAACCATAGTTTCCTCTTCCTGTTCTTTCGTTGAAGTAGTATTTTATTTTCTTTCTTCAGCTCCCTCCTCTGTTAATCTGGAATCCAAGAGCTGATTCATGACCAACGTCATCGAATTTATCCATTGAGGACAATTCTTTTCATAGTGTGGTTGTTGGTGGAAAGTGCAGAAATTGTCCATGCTGACCTCTGTTAGATTCATAGATGCAGTATTGTGAGGAGGAGGTTGAGACTGATTGTTATCCTCTCTTTTCTTATAATATGGCTTATAAAACTTTTGTGCTTCCTTTTCTTTCTCCATATCTATGATTTTGTTGGAAAGCTTCTGCATCATTTTGGCCATATTTTCCAAATCTGGCGACTTTTCTTCCTTAGGCTTAGTAAACAATAAGGCTTTTCTTCCCGCACCTTTCTCTCCTGATTGTTCTGGATAATCTTCAATACTTTCTCTTTCCGCTTCCACTACTTCTGCCTCTTCATAGGTTTCCGTCAAAGTAGGCTTGGCCCTACCTTTGGAAAACATGTCCAAATCAGGGCCTAAAGCGGAAGTATAATACTCAATCAATACCTTGTCCAAAGGCTTATCTGTTTCAGAGAAATTCTTGAGATATGTTGCAAACCTTTGTGTGAAACTGTGCACCTTTTCTTTTCTTTCTTTCTTCAATGCGCACAGCCCTTTCATGAGAGTTGCATGAGTTTTCTGAGTTGCATACTTACTTCTGACAATTCTTTCGAAGGTATCCCAATCAGGGATAGAGTTAGCAAGCAATCCAAATTACCATGACGTTGCAGCTCCTTTAAGGGTATGCGGGAAAAGTCTACACACTACATCTTCATATTCCCCGGCCCTTAGTCCTTCAATTGCCAAGTAAAAACTTTGTAGATGATCATCTACTAGTATTTTCTCATTTGGTTCAAACTTGGGCAACATCTTGTCAAAGGCTTGAGGTAGGTCGTGTAATGGAGGTGTCAGGTTTAATGGTGATCTGGCTCTCCATGCAGGTGGTGGATTAGCATTTACTCCTGCCATGAGTCTCGGTGGAGAGTGAGGAGGTGAGCCAATAGGAGTGCGAGCAGGAGAACTGTGAGGGGTATTTGGGCCTTCTTGGTTCAAAGGTAGTACAACTTCTTGTAAGGTTGTTTCTACAAGCTCTTCTCAGTATCCAACCAACACTGAGTCTTTCGCTACAGGACGATCTTTCTTTTTATACTCTCTTCTGGGCAATTCAGGGATGATTGGCAATCCTCCAATCTTCTTTACATATGCCCTGGTGTGTCTTCTCATATCATTAACAATTTCGTTGCCAACATAATATAGATATTCTCTTTCTTCTGGAATTGGATCATAGAACCCACTGCTCTCAGAACTGTTACCGGTGGAATAATCTTGGGAAAACGAGTTTCCTCGGCCATCCATACACTGGCGGCCCTCCTTCTAGCGCCAAAACTGTTGAGGCCTGGAAATTCACAGGAAACAACAATAAGGGATTCTCCCCAGTCAACGTTCCCAACTAGCCCGTGACTGTTTGGAATGGGGAATCCATCTGGTTTACGGTCCGGCTACCGTAGGTCAAAGTAACAAAAAACAAGGGCTTTACCGATTGCGGCCCGGTCCACCGTGTAATTTTGTATTTTTTTACTTAAGTATGATATGCAAGTTCCTAATTAATAATGCAGGGTGATAAATATGTGAGGAACAGTCACAATGTGATGCGCAGGTTCTTACCTCTCGTCTTAAGGCTCACAAGCATCCAAATCGCATACAACAAGAAAATAAACTAACTACCTAAAATATCCGTAGGGAGCAGGATTATCATTCATTGGTGAGTAATATATTTTGCACATGCATAATGAAAATTTACAGATAGCTGATACTTCTTTCAAGACACATGAACAATTGCAAATTTTTTTTTTTGAACAACCAGTTAGCCAATTGTTTTATGAACAACATTCATCACTCACAGTGGAAAACATCATGAAATATACTAAAAAAAGCATTCAACAAGAACATAGGTTTAGGAAGTTAAACACTCTCACAGTTAATGAAACACAACTAAAAACAAAATAGTTCCCCTTCAACATTGTTCATTTAATCACATTGATACATTCCACATTTCACTTTCTCCAGCAGGCAAAAGTTGCAGTTTCTGATTGTAAAACGAAATAGTTCCTCTTACAAGAAAATGGGTTACAAGTTCTTCCAGGGAAAAAGTCCCCTTCTAAGCTCTACTTTCCTATATTTAAATTACAATTGCAGACCGCTTGGGCTGCCCTCCAAGCGTCTGACCTTTCAGTTCCACAACGCTTCATATTCCTCTATCTTTGCATACTCGTGATTGGCTGAGTAACTGCCGGACCTTTCAGAGCTGCTCCTCTGTCATCATTCATTTTGTCTTTTCCTTTCTTTGTCCTTCTCTTGATCCTACTAGTTTCAGCCTTGTCTCTACCAAACGGTCTGTATGAGCTGCAGCAGTTTGACCGATCTACCGAACCCACCTGCAATCAATCGATAAGCATCATTCATTGGGACTGCATTACAAACGTTAACCTAAATCACCTGAAACAGCTAATCCACAAAAAAATGGCCAGGTGCACCATTAATTCGTTTATCTACAGGTTCGCAATCATCAGATGCTCAGAGCGAGGATATCGGGAGCTAAAAATCCCACCCCAGCCCCAACAATGGAAGATAAAGAGGTTATGGGCACGCGACGATGGGCAGGAAAAATCCATCGCAAATTGAAAGGGTAAAGTCATCGGAAACCAAATGGTTTTCCCAGCCGCAACGGCGGAAGGGGCACAACTATGGGCACGCGACGAAAAGTCAACACGCATCGGCAGTCGGAGCTCTTTATGCTTCGGATGGCTAAATGCTTTAAGAGCCGCAACGGCGGAAGCGAAAAGGTTAGGGACACAAGACCTGAGGGCGGGAAGACTCTCAATCGGAAGTCGGAAGACATTTTACATCGGACACTAAATGGCTTTCCCATCCGCAACGGTGGAAGAAGAAAAGTTATGGGAAAGCGATGAACAGGGTCAACACGCATCGGCAGTCGGAACTCTTTATGCTTCGGACGCTAAACCGCTTTGGGAGCCGCAACGGCGGAAGGGAAAAGAACAAAAGTATCCGATTTAACAGAAAAATAAGTGTTCTCAAGCCTTTAAAAAAATCGACAACAGTCAGAATCCATTTTACCTCCAAAACGGCGGCCCATCAGAGAACAATTATCAATACTAAACTCAACTCTGCAACCCGCTGCAAAATTCAAACACAAACAAATTCTGGGAACATGCTACATTGTAAATCGTTAAAATCCTCCAACTTAAAACATGACCAAATAAAAATCAAGGATGAAACAACCTGAAGCGGTATTCAATTATGAGGAGGGGCCCAAAATTCAAGAGATTTGGGGAGAGCAGTTGCAGCCGCAACACCTACATTACTATGTATTCCTTATAAGTCAAGAAAAGAGCATATACAAATCACGGCATCGAAGTCGGAGTCACCCTGCTATATGTAAGGGTTTAATAACTAAAAACAAAACTTAAAAACTGAAGACCAAACATCCCAAGACTGGGGAAACCGAGGCCGTAACTTCCTTCCAATTGAAATCATTTTCCCTTAAGTCTGTATAAGTAGGGAGTTGCCACTTTGTAACCGGGGCTTACCCATAGAACTTGATGCCAATCCAAACGTGGAGGGGATTGTTCCAAGCAAAAGGGTGAGCTTTAACATGCAAATAAATATCAAAAACTTTGATTAGAAACTGAATGGTATAATAATAACTGAAACTTAAAAATTTTACAAACATTTGTAAAACCATTTTTTACCTAGAAGCAAGGAATCTGAAGCCACGAAGGAGAGGAACCAGCACAACGAACAGTACACCCTCGTGTTCACCTATGACAGAGGAAACAGGGTTCAAAACACATACTACACCGACGACTGGAGCAGGGTTAAAGTTTTGGCAATGGCCATGCAAGAAATGGGCACCACAAACCACTGACAAAGAACGATTACACACACAGCAAGTATTAAATGCAGAAGGAAAACTAGGTGCAAGCTGTGAGCCTTGCAACCCACACATTAGAATGGAAACACCTCTCTTCACGCAAACCATGGAGCTGGAGACGAGCACAAGCGAGCCCTCATAGCCACAGTAAACCAATGCAGAGCAGAGACCAAAACCCTCGAAAAAGAATGAGGAGTTAGGGTTGTGTTGGAGACTTTTAAGTTATGCATTGCATGATGGAGAACAATCCATGTGCCCACCAAATTATTCCAGTTCACAGTGGGTCGAGTTGTATAGTCTCCACTGCATTGTCGGATCCAAATTATTGTTAATAATTCATACAATGATCACGATGATAATATATATTATACAAAGTCAATACATATCATTTCAATGCTAAACATTAAGTCAAACGATGTTGGAGCATGAGATTACTATGGTATTGTTAAACCCTTGTTTATTATAAACCTTGGAACCTTCGTTGGTAACGAACCAAATCATACATTGTATCGTTAACTTTGATATATGTAAACATTGAAATCTTCGATGGAAAAATAGCAACTATGGAGAGATCCCTGGTAGGGTATAAGCCCTTAAGTACAAGTTAATAATTCTAATATTAATCATTGATTCAAATATTACATTGAAGGACTATGTCCTTAGAACTAGTCTTTATGTAAACACTAATGGTGAGAATTTAATTTATAAATCAATAATGTGTATATAAAAAGCATTTACACTCTAGAATAAATTATTATTGTTGTATGAAGTCTATAGTACTAAAAGTAAGGTAAACTTCATGGAAGTTGTAATCGTTTGGTCTCCATAAGTAAATATTGCTCCAAATGAATTCAATCAAGGCTAGATTAGTCTTGGTAGTAAAGGATAGTAAAAAATCTTTGAAAATATATATAGTATCTCTATTATTTATAAGTAAATAATAAGATAATGTAATTTCCTCACATTACTTATGTCACGAAGAAGTTTGGAAGTTAGAAATCACAATTTGTCGACATTTACGCAAATGATCATTTGTAAATACAATACATTATTAAGCTGATAAACTTCCTCTACTGAAGCTTAATAAAAGGTAAATCTAAGAGTTTTGTATAAGCATGTTTCTTGAAAAGCCTTAGGTCTGTTTCCATACTTATAAGCAGTGTTGTACATTTTATAAATAGCAACAGCAATAAACTTTTGTTTCAATAAGAGTATTGATATACTAAATCTGGAGCTCTATTAAGAACTGGAAATAGCTTAGAGTAAAGATAAAAAAGAAGTTGTATCTAACGTAGTAGTCATTCTGATAAAAGACAAACAGTAGGGAAAAGTTATTGACCTTTACGACATGAATTTCAAGCACTATCACTGTTGCAAAGCAAGTAAAAGAAACGTTACTTTACCTTGTAGTATCCTTGAATTCTTTTAAGCAAACTTTTACTCTAGTAGTATATTTTTATGCTAAAAGAAATATATCTGGATTAACGCCTTAATAAACTCTTACTGGTTCAAAATTTACTTGTCAAGCCTGTAAGATCCAGAGTTCCAGATAAGTTAGCAATCACTAAGTAAGCCCCAGATAGAAAGTAACTTCTCACCTACTTGACAAAAATCAAAACTATCAGTGTAGCTAGAAACAACTGAATGCAGATTATGCACATCATATATCGAAATTAAAATAGTTTTAATTTATATGTGTTTAAGTTAATCATTAGTTGATAACTGTTTCATTTATCTATTAACCTCTAGCAGTTAACAAAATCCGACTATAAACAATTTATGTTACATCAAAAATTTTAATTTTTGTGAAAAAATGGGGTTATGACATTATACCACCGGAATTTCTCCTTGAGTGGTTCCTCAAGTCATTGTTACCTTACATTGCGAAGGATGTTTCTACATCCAGGGTCCAAAACGAGGAACAAGCAATATTTAGGGCACAAGAGTTGGATTTGATCTACGCTCAATCCGGACTTTTGTATGAGATTATGCCTAATGCTCCGCGATCTAGTTTCAATCCTAAGGTCAAGCCTGGGCCACATGCTGATGGCATTGTGGGCTCTACAAGTACCAAACCTGTGGATTCAGTTGTGAAACAAGTGAGCCAATTGTCAATTAATCAATTTGTGTCAGGACAAGCCACGACTTCGTCTCAACCTACCCAATTGGCGAGTGTACTTTCCGTGCAATCGTCGGACCCGAAGGGAAACCAACAGCCTAGAAGGAATAAGAAAAAAGGGAAAAATAATCATAAGGGTGGGAATAAGAACAAAAATGCTAATTATAATGACAAGAACGCTCGTAATGCTGGGGGGGACAAGTAGAGTAAACGTAAGGTAAAGTTTCCTTGCAAGTTATGTAAAGAGGACCACCTCACTCACTTGTGCCCTCATATGGAAGATGCCTCTAGGTTCATAGCACAGGGCCCAGCCGTGCTAACTAATCCTTTACCTAACAATCAAAATATGAACTCGAGAACCATTGATCCTCATTCTGCATCGGGTGGAGATCAAAATATGTCGGAGGCCAATACTTGTCATGGTTGCAACAACATGGTGTGCGCTGCTAATGTTGTGACTCGTGTGAAGGATTATGGTTCGTCAAAATTGAACCTTGGAAAGGAACCCGCTCCACTTGAGATCCCTTTGCGTATCGAAAACCTACAGATAAACCTGAAGTTCCACCTCGCATTCCTAAGGCAGTCCTAAATCATTTAGGGCACAATCCTAATGCCCAAGCCGCCCATAACTATTTCGTTGTCGAGGATTTGGGCCAAACTCCTTATGTGATGTCCGGGCTTGAAGTACTTCAGACTTGTCCTCCATAGAGGAGAGCCTTGCTTTCTACTCTTGGGGTTAATGATTATAACTCTTCTTCCGTTATCAAATTTGAAACCATGGGAATACAACCTCGCTTGCCTTAGTACATGTCTCTTTTGATTCATGTAGAGTGTCTTAATATGACCGTCAAACACACTGTCGTTGATGAAGGCGTTGCTGCTTCGGTGATGTCTTTGTCATGTTGGAAGGGTTTGGGTTATCCCGAGTTGTCTTAATCCGCTACTATGCTGACAGCTTTCGATGGTAGATCATTCCGACCGCACGGGATTCTTCCTTCTCTTAAGGTCCAATTAGGAGGGAAGACCGTCGTGATCAAGATCGAGGTGGTTGATGTGCCCCTTAACTACAATCTTTTGTTGGGCCAGAATTAGATGTATATTATGCAAGTCGTAGCCTCTTCTCTCTTTCGAGTGATATGCTTTCCATTTAATGGGAAGATCGTTACGATTCATCAGACGTCATTCCATAATCCGAATATTAATGCATCATCGGGAACTTCTATCTCGATTATCGATCATTCTCAGCTGACAACTAGGAGTGTGGGTGTGGGTATGTATCCATCTCTTATGGGAACCTTTAGCTATCCTGCGCCCATTCTTATGATCAGATCTAGTTTTGGTGGCGCTTCATCCTCATTGAATTCAGTGTCTTTTCACACTACCCATATGGAAGATCCTTGGATTCTTCCTTCACCGAGTCCTTCGATTGGACCTATAAAAATAGATGTGTCGTTGCCTGCAACGATGGTAGCATATCATGCAAATCTTGATTAAGTTGCAAAGCCTAGTCCTTCCTCTTCGTGGACAGAGGAGGAGGACCCCTATGTATTTCTTGCATGGGTAGTTGAGTCCTCTCACGCACATGATTTCCTTGACGATGTTTTTCCATCGGATGAAGCCATTATTGAGGCCATGTCTGGGGTTGAGCCACCTTGGGAAGAGTTACATCATCGATCATATTTTATTCCTGAACTCGACTATATGGAGCGTGATGAATTTAGGGAGATTCTCAGCGAGAAGATTGGCAGTCCCATGGCTCCATTAGCTCTCCTGGTCAAATGGCTAATGGGAACATGGCAAATTTATCACCAACTATTCTTATCAATGTTTCTCACAATCTTGGAAAAGTTGAGAACGTCTACAATGGGGTGGGTTGTTCCCCTGATGAGGTCAAGGAGTATACCGAGCTATTTAAAGAGTTTCGTGACATCTTTGCTTGGTCATACGAGGAAATGCCAGGTATTGACCGTCGTATTGTCGAACATGAGATTAAGACCTATCCAAATGCGAAGCTGGTTCGACAACGTTTGCATGCGGTGAATCCTAGAAAAGCACCTGCCATTAAGGCTGAGATAGAGAAACTGTTAAAAGTCAGTTTTATCTATCCCGTTTCCCTGACGAAGGGAAAAGGTTTCATTGTAGTCAATCCCTTCAACTTGGGAAAAACCTTTGGCAACTAACCTTGCCTTAAGTCTTTCAATACTTCCATCTAATGCATACTTAGTTATGTAGACCCATTTACATCTAATAATTTTTCTTCCTTTTGGAAGAGGAACAAGATCCCAAGTATCGTTCACCATTAAGGAACGATATTCTTCATCCATAGCTGCATCCCAATCTGGATTTCCTAAAGCTTTTGTGAAAGTTTCTAGATCATGATTCTCAGAAACTTGAGCCAAAAGAGAAGAGGCTTGCTGAAATTAAGTACGTGTTCGACGTTGATCTCTAGGATCACCGGCAAGATCACCAGCTACTTCACATGTTGAACGGACCCATCGAGGAAGTATTGGTGCTGGTATAATTGGAGGAACATGAGCAGGCAGAGGTGGATTTTCATCCTCACTATCATCATCAAAAAGTGGAGTTGGAAACCTGTCAAGGAAGTTGGAAGAAGAAGAAGAAGGCACAATCGCCGAATCAGGCTCCCATGCCAAAGATGGCACACCCGCCAAGTTAGGCTCGCAGGCCAAGAGATTTTCATCAAATTTAACATCTCTTCTAATGATTATATCATGTGAATGGGGTTGAAGAAGTCTATAACCTTTTACATCTTCAGAATATCCAACAAATATGCACTTTTCACTTTTAGGCTGCAATGCTTTCCGTTTTTCATCTAGAATGTGATCCCATGCTTCACAACCAAACACATGAAACTGACTTACATCTGGTTTAATTTTACTCCATGCTTCTTCCGGTGTTATACCTTGTAAAATTTTAGTGGGTGTGCGATTAACTATGTAATTTGCACAATTTATGGCCTCAGCCCAATATTGAAGACTTAGTCCCTTAGATTGGATCATACAATTAGCCATTTCTTTTAAAGTGCGGTTCTTCCATTCAGCTACACCACTTAGTTGTGGTGTATATGGAACAGTGTGCTACTGCTGGATTCCTTGTTCAGTGCAGAAAGTAGTGATCTTGTTGTTAACATATTCTCCTCCATTGTTAGATCTTAACTTAATAATTTGATGACCAGATTGTTTTTCAACGAGGGCCTTGTAGGCCAAGAACATGTTAAATACTTCGCTCTTAAGTTTTAGGAAGTAAACCCAAGTGCGTCTGGAGTAGTCATCAATGAAAGTTAAGAAATATTTGAAACCAGAAAAGGATACAGATGGAAGAGGACCACACAAGTCACTATGCACAAGCTCCAAAGGACCGAGGCGTGCTAAGAGGCACGTTTGTCAAAACTGCCTTAGTGATGTTTTCCGAGTACACAACTGGAACAAACACCATCCTTGCAAGATACCATTGGAATACCAATCACCATATTGTCTTTACATAGTTGTTGCAATGAGTGATAATTTAAGTGACAAAATCGCTCATGCCAAAGTTGGCTCAAGTTATCACTATGAGCAACAAAAACCGAAGGAAAAGGTGATGACCCAAAGTTGTTAAATTTGTACAACCTAGCAATATCATCAACAGTTCCAGTAGCAAGGAAATTTTGAGGATTTTTAAAACCCTTGATTACAACTTGGTGAGGTGTAAACATCACAGTTTTACCTTCACCTGAATGAGTAATTTGATAGACTGATAACAAATTACAGGAAATTTTTGGAACACATAGTACATCACTGAAATGACCATTTTCTACTAGAACTGTTCCAGATCCTACAACACTTAGAGATCCATCATCACCAACAAATATTTGTTTGGTGTTACATTCATGCACAGTAGAAAATATGGCTTGATCCTTAGCCATATGATAAGATGCTCCAGAATCAATAAGCCATTCATTTGAAGTAGAAGAAGAAGATGCAGTATAAGAGTAACCAGAAGCACAAAGTGCATGTCCATGAGAGTTAGATTCTGAAGACGAATCTATGCTGATGTGGTGCTTCTTCATTACTGCTTCCAAGGCTGCCATCTTCTTGAAACACTTAGATTCATCATGATTATCTTTCCCACAAAAATTGCAATGACGCTCAGTCTTCTTCCTTTTTGCGTGGATCCTTTGTTATTTTTTTAAGAAGGAGCTGACTAAGAGGGTTTGGGACACTTGTTGTTTGGCTTATTATTGCGAAAATTCTATTTCTTGGGAGGCTTGGACTTTTCTTTTTGTTGGGACAATAAGGCTTTCCCAGATGTATCTGCATTGTTAATTATTCCAAGATAAATGAGTTTATCTTGCTCTCTAATTAAGGAATCACAAAAGGATTCAAGACTAGGCTCTTGATAGCTAGCTACAGTTAAGGGTTCTTTCATGGAGTAGAATGTAGATACAAAAATAGAATATGTAGGTCCAAGTTTGGAAAGAATATGATAAATACATTATTTGTCTTTTTTCTTAATCTTGCATTCTGCACATAAGAGTCTAAGAGTTTTATACTTAGATAAATAGTCTTGAATGCATGAAAAATCATTTGGATTCAAGGAAAGCAACTCATTCTCAAGTTGATGACCCCGAATTTCATTGTGTTTACCAAACACAGATTCCAACTTTTCCCAAGCTTTATCAGGTTCATCAATTCCAGATATGTGGAATCACAAATCAGTAGAGATTGACATCATAATCAATCCATGAGATTCATCACATCTATTTTCCCATTTAATTTTTTTATCATCATCATTGGGTTTCGTTTCTTTCCCTGAGGTTATCCTGAAAAGTTCCCTACTTCGTAGAGCATCCTCCATACGAGATTTCCATGAGAAATAGTTAGAACTTGTAAGTATAATATCACAAGGGGTGGCCATACTGTAAAATAATAACTGAAAAAATAGAAACTAACTATCTGGTTGCAAAGAGCTCGAAAAAATATGTGATTTAAAAAAAAAAGGCACTGAAAACTGATTTTGGATGATGAAGTTATGCTTAATCAAAGAAAATGTTGAAGATGTCCCCAATGGTGACGTGGCAAATATTAACTTGACCAACTAAAAAAAAGAACCCCCCTCTTCCCAAGATCAACATTTGACAATCACTTGACAATAAAGTTGCTTTGAAGTGAATCACTTTTATAGAATAAGTGAGGTTCACTTTTACAATAATGTTACTTTTAAATAGTGTGCCAATAAATTAAAAGACTTAAGTGACTCACTTTTTATTTTATTTTATTTATGTGAGATTCACTTTTACAATAAAGTAACTTGAAAATAGAAATTGCATGCACTAAAAAGTAGCTTAATAAGACTTAAACTCAAGACCTATTAAGGAATAAAGCAACTTTGGACCAAGTGAGCTAAGTTTTAAAAGTACATAAAAGAATGGAAAGAGGAAGGGGGCTTTTTTTTTTTTACTCTTCTCTCTCGTTCTCCGTGCTTGCCTTCTTTTCTTGCAAATCACAAAAAAAAAAAAAACTTTTTCCACACAATGGGGTTAAATCTTGGTTAGCTTACCCGGAAAGTGTACGTTTTCAAATTTTCTCGTTGTTTCTGATTTGCCGTGATCGCACAAAGTGCACGGCAAAGAGCATACGTAGCCGAGAAGACAAGAAAAAACTTTCCCTTACTATTTATAATTCGTCGTGATCACGCAAGGTGCACGGCAAAGAGCATACGCAGTCAAGGAAGGCAACTGTCTGAGACTAAAACAAAAAAGATCTAATAATAAAACTGATAAGATATGAAAGATTTAAAAAAAAAAATCCGTCACTGTAACATTATACCTTCAGATTTGCCGAAATGGATGTTTCTAGAACAAACGAAAATAGTTTTCGATGAAACAAAAAATATTTCTTAATGGAAATGGCGCTCTAGATGCAATGGAACAGCTCCCACAAGCAAAAAATGTATAGAAAATCCAGAACCAGAAACCCTTTCAAAGTTTCGGCAACATCGGTTCCAGATCTAGATCAAAACCGAAAGCCGCTCTTCATAAAATCTCTGATACCATGTTCAGGTACACAGGGTACTCCCAAAATACTAAACACCTTAAGCAACTGCTTCACACAAATAGATCACAGATCAACACACCGATGTTTGTCACGTGGTTAAAACCCTCGAGAGGGAAACAGTCCACTGCCCCAGCCAAATAGCTACTTAGAGCAATTTATTATGCAAAAGAAAGAAAGTTACATGAGCTTCTCATAATCGATCAACTAGCCAAGGACCCTCTATGTTATTTAAATAGAGATCATAGACCAATCAGGTGTTAAGCCACTGATCAATGGTAGGTATGATCTAAGAGAAGTTGAACCGTCGGATCACTCTATGTCTAGAACATATTGTGACTGTCGGATTAGAATATTTACAAATGTATACTAATTCATATTAAATAAACACACTTTTACCTAACGGATATATTACACAAGTTGATCTTAACTAACTCCTAAGTGTCTAAATATCCTAACACAAATCCCGTTCCACTTAATAAGAAGCAGGGAGAGATCCGTATATGCACTGATTTTCGTGATTTAAATCGTGCTTGTCCTAAGGATAATTTTCCTACACCATTTATTGATCAGATTCTGGATGAGTGTGCAGGAAGCAAGGCATTCTCCTTTATGGACGGTTTTTCCGGATACAATCAGATTCAGATCAAACCCGAGGATCAACATAAGACCACATTTATTTGTCCTTTGGGTACTTTTGCATATCGAAAGATGCCTTTCGGCCTTAAAAACATCGTAGCTACATTTCAGCAGGCTATGACCTTAATTTTTCATGATCTCAAAACAATTATCGAAGTGTATTTGGATGACCTTGTTGCTCATTCTCGTTTGAGAGTGCGTCATCCATACCATTTGAGGTTAGTATTCAAAAGATGCCGCCATTACCAAGTGCGTTTAAATCCTCATAAGTGCATATTTTGTGTGTCTATTGGTCACTTGCTAGGGTTCATCGTATCCAAGGAGGGTATAAGAGTCAATCCCTTAAAGGTTGAGGCAATACTTCAATTGTCTCCCTCGCATAATATTAGACACCTTCAGTGTTTGCAAGGCATGGCAAATTTCTTGCGGAGATTCGGAGTTAATTTTGCCAACTGGACTAAAGTCTTTATGCATCTTTTAAAGAAGGACACTGCTTTTTACTGGGATGAGCGAGCCCAGCAGTCCTTTGATGCTCTTAAGCAAGCCTTAGCAATGGCCCCCGTGCTTAGTCCACCTGACTATAGCCATGATTTCTTGATTTATCTGGCCGCATCTATGGAGACGGTTGGTATAGTTTTGGTTCAAGAGGATGAGGATATCCATGATCATGTCATATATTATTTGAGTTGAAACCTTATTGATGCGAAAATTCGTTATTCCCATGTGGAGAAGCTTGCCTTGGCCACCGTTCATGTGGGTTAGAGATTGAGACATTACATTCTTCTTCACCAAACCTTGCTTGTAGCTCATATCAATCCATTTCAGTTCATCCTCACTAGAAGGATGATTAGGGGAAAATACAATAAATAGATTGTTATTTTGCAAGAGTTCGATCTCGAAATCATTTCCGTGAAATCAAAGAAATCGTTGATCTTTACAGAGCTCATATCTAATTTTCCAAGTTTGGAGGAGGAAAAGGTTTATGAGGATACATTTGTCGATGAGCATGTTTTCCTTATCTCAACTTTGGACCCGTGGTACGGGGATATCATTGTATATTTGCAAACATTGAAGATCCCTACTCACCTTTCACAGGATGAGCGACGATGATGAAGTCATGTAGCTAAGAACTACCTTATAGTAGATAACACTTTGTATCACTGTGGGGTATATTTCATTTTGCATCATTGTTTAACCCATGAGGAGGCTGAGGTTGTACTGAATGATTTCCACGGAGGTGCATGTGGTGGTCATTTATCTGATCTTTCTACATCCCAAAAAATATTGAGAGCAGGATATTTTTGGTCGTCGATCTTCAAAGATTGTGTTAATGTGGTTAAGAAGTGTCACCCTTGGCAGGTGTTTGCACGCAATATGTGCTCGCATCCAGCCCCGTTACATCCTATTGTCACTATCAATCCCTTCACCAAGTGGGGGCTTGACTTTATGGATTACAACCCAGCTTTGGCTGGGGGGCATCATCACATTACAGTGGCTATCGATTATTTCATGAAATGGGTAGAGGCTATGCCCATGGTTAAATATGATGGTGAGACAGCCACGCATTTCTTTTTCAACCAGATTATTACTCGGTTTGGCATTCCAAAAGAGCTTATCACTGACCATGGTAGGCACTTTCAGAATAAAATGATGGAAGAGTTGGCTTCAAAGTTAGGGTATAAGCAGGAGCACTCCTCTTCTTCTTACCCTCAGATGAATGGACAGGTTGAAGCAGTGAATAAATCACTTAAGTCCATTCTCCAACAAACCATCGCACAAAACAAGATGAATTGGCATATCATGTTATATCCTGCTTTGTGGGCCTATAGAACCGCAGTTAAGACTGCCACCGGTTTCTCTCCATATCAGCTTGTACATGGGGTGGAGTTTGTCTTACTGGTTGAATGTGAAATCCCTTCTCTGAAGCTAGCTATAGAGCTTTTACCAGACACTTCCACATTGGAAGAACATTTGGTCTACTTAGAGCAGCTTGATGAGCAACCGAGATGCCTTAGTGGCTCTAGAAGTAAATAAGCATCGCATCAAGGTCCAATATGACAATTTTGTCTGTCCGAGGAAGTTTAGTGAAGGTGATTCGGTCCTTTTGTGGGATCAAGCTAAAGAACCCTTAGGGGCATGGAAGTTTAATCCCATGTGGCATGGTCCTTACGTGGTCAAACATGTGTTAGAGAAGGGCACCTATGAGCTAGTGGATTATGAAGGGACAGCCTTGTCGGAGCCTAGAAATGGGCTCTATCTTAAAAAATACTATGCATGATCTTCAGCCATGGCTGATTGTTGTATATTATTGTACAGTTTTTGAATTGCATATTTAGGTTTTCTTATGGTGATCGGGTTTGTTGATTATCTTCTGTTTCTTATGGTAGATGTCGATGGAGTCTTCCATTTACATAGGATTCACCGATGGTGCTAGTCGTCACACTCAAAACTCAGCTTCAGCTACTTAGGTGATTTATACTCCTACGGGTCAAGTATTATCTTCAGGAGGCCTATGTTTACGGCTTTCTTTGAATAATGTTGTTGAATATAGTGTCGTTATTGATTTATTGTGTGATTCCATTTCACATGGTGTTCTCTCTCTTGAGGTACATCTTGATTTGCAGTTAGTGGTTTCATAGCTTAATGGCTCGTATCGTATTAGGGATCCGATATTATTCCGAAGATTCTTACGTGTGAGATTGCTAGAATGACAATTTGAGAATATAACATACATTCATGTTCTAAGAATTTTTAATCAAGTTGCTGACTCATATGCTAACTCTGTGTTAGATTGGCATTTGTTTCATAGACCATAAGCATATCACAAACATACATTTTTGCACACATGTAAATAAATAAAATCGATCATCATAAAAGTTTTTCATTAATATCCAAAAAGTGACGTCATAATACATAACTGTCATAATACAAAATTGGGGCTTCCGAGCCACTAAAACATAATACACGGTTGTACAAAAAGGAATACTCTCGGGTCTCTAAGCCTGAGGAGGAGGGGGGTTCTAATCGTGGTAGCACACTATGGCTCTAGCTAGCCGTCTGAATAATCAAACCCATGCTCGTGGTACAACAACAACCTGGCACTGCATAGCCTCAGGCAAGTCCTCGACTTGCGCCATGGGTACCATGTGTGTCAAGCGTACGAAGTTCATGTGAAGGCTTTGGAGCGTCCGCTCCGCATCCACACCCATGATATCGTCTCTCCTTCCCCTCCATCGATGACGAGGGAAACCATCTGATCGTCGTGGTCCTACATCTACATACACATGACAGATTGTCACCATGGGTACCATGTGTGTCAAGCGTACGAAGTTCATGTGAAGGCTTTGGAGCGTCCGCTCCGCATCCACACCCATGATATCGTCTCTCCTTCCCCTCCATCGATGACGAGGGAAACCATCTGATCGTCGTGGTCCTACATCTACATACACATGACAGATTGTCACACCAAAAACATGTCTTTTGAGTCAATATATCAATAAACACAAAAAAAAAATTAAATAATTCAAAAAACTTAAAAAGTGGGTTTGGTATTCATTACCTATGTCACCATATGCCACTCCCGGTGGTAGGGGCATGTCTGGATCTCCACGAAAGTCTATCCCTGCATAAGGGTAGTCATCTATGGCGATGATCTGCCTTTGCCACCATGGAAAGAAGTTTGCTAGGTAGGGGTTAGCCACCCTACCTCCTCCCAGTCTGTGCATAACATTTGCCCAATGTCACTGGGCTAGATCTCGAACTCTGTGTGGAGGAATGTCCACTCTAGGTCTTAGCCCTGGTACCCGCTCAAAGAAGAACATGCTCAGTATGCTGCCGAAACCGAAGTTCCGCACCCTGCCCATTTTGCAGTCACTAAGCTAATGTTTTATGTTGCTCAACAGTGTCATGCTCCAGCCATATACTGTGGGTCTCATACACTCCACCGCATAGAACAGCAGTGGCCGAGAGGCCTAGTGGAGTGAAGCTAATCTGACTATCCTTCCTAATGCCAATAATATGGCCTTCAGTCCTAGAACCTGGATAGGGTTTGTCGAGATTTGACTCCCAACCTTTTTCATGTCCGGAAAGTAGTACACAGCTATGTACTCATCAACAGTCAATCCACCTCCTGGCCCATGAGATCGGAGATTTACCACTTTTCCTCGTCGAGATAAACCAGTGATAAAGTATATGTCCCCAACCTCAATGCTTAGCGACATCCCATCAATGTGAAAAGTCTCAGTGTCTAGATCCCAGTAATCCACTAGTAGCTGGAGTAGTCTTGGTTTGGCCCTCAGGATGCCAAGACACCAAAACTTATACAAATTACATGCCCGTAATGCTTGTTGGGCCATAAGATCACCTTGCACGGTCTCCTCCACATCACCATGTTCTCTTTCCCTCCACTCTAACACCATCCTGCACAAAACACCAGAGTTTTGATTAGCATTTGCCTTTGAAAACCTTATTTGCGGCCTCATACGTGCCTGTTTTCAAAACAACCGCATATGTGCGTGGGTTTGGGTGTTTTTTCCGCATATGGCGAGCCCTATACGCAGAAAAAACCTCGATTTCTGCGTGGGCCAAAATGCACAACTATGGATGGCCTAAAAAATTGATTGGACCATGAAAACTTAAAAAAATTACATGAAATGGGAAGGGGAGGACATGAGAAGTTACATGGATCAAACAGGGTCAGATTTCGTTGGATGATGCTCCTAGAATTCGCATCGGAAGTTTTGAGCTCAAATGCACTATGTTGGGTAAAAATTTCAAATGGTATGGAATTTTTAAATTTTTTACTATTTATAGAAATTTTTTGAAATTTTTTACCCACTTTCTATAGTTTTTTACTATTTCTAACCATTTTGGACCGTTTGAACTAATTTGATGAGGTAGGAGTCTGTTTTGAGCACGGTTTGACCATGGTTTTGACCCGTTCATGCATATTTTAGGTATTATGTCTAAACTGGCATATAGGTTAGGTTTCACATTCGTTGGCACTTTGCATGACCTTATGACTGTTTCATTCTAACCTTAGGTACGAACCCATTCTACCTTGTCACAGAACCTTCTTGTTGCTTTTAGAAGTGACATGATGTGAATGGTAGAGCTTGATCATGCATGGGTACTCTAGTTAGCTCCTGTTTTGCATTCGGTGCCCATGCCAACATTTTTCCTTTAGGGTGTGGGAGTCCTTTGTATAGTATCGCCATGACTTTGTGCAAGAGCTTCATACTCCTCTTGATCTTTTTGCTGGCCTTTTCCCCTGGACTCCCTTATGTCAAGTTGTAATTGCATTATCATGAGTTTTGCTTGCCTTATTGAGCCTTATGTTGGCTTCCCTGACTTTGATTATCATCCATATAGCCCGAGCTTGTCTCATGTCTAGCCAAGCAGAGCCCTTTTATATATCTTTTGCAGCTTGATTCCCCATTTTTTAACCGGGAGGGGATTTTCCCCCGAGTGTCGTTATCCTACACATGTTTCCTTGCATTGAGAATAGGTATGTTCCACTACTTGGAACTAGTTTGTTTGCCCCTTTACACTTGTCTCCTCCTAGATTTGTAACTATAAAGAACTTTTATTCTTTTTTCAAGCTTTTCAAAATATCTGAAAAAGTTCAAAAAAAATAAAAAAACCAAAAAGTCAGACAGGAAAAGATGTTATCTTTGGCAGCAATCGAGTCATGTCACCTTTGACTTTAGGAGTTGTACTCGTTTCTCTGAGTTTATCTCCATCGACTAGTTAAGCTTCCAGCCCCTATGGAGCCTCTGTCAATGCCTCCTGTGTCGCAGAGATGTCCCAGTTTTGTATATTGAGTCTATGCTGCCTACATTCAGTCACCATTCACCTTTATGCTCTTGTTCGAAGGAAGTTGAAGCCTGAGTCGGCCATTCCTTAGTTTTCTTGACTTTGCATGTCGGCCATTCCCGGTACTGGTACTGGTTCGAGCACATTATGATTGAGTCCTTCCACATTATACAGCTTTGCTGAGTACCTCGTGTTGGATGATGGGGGATGCCTTAATGCCCTCCTTCTAGCGGATTTCATCCCATCGACTTCAGATCATTTATTCTGGGATAGGATTCTAGAGTCATTTGAGTGCCTTGAGACTTACAGTCATCAGTGGTAGGTTCTCTTGCCATCGACAGTTTTGGGAATACACGAATGTCCCTTGATCGATGGATTCTTTCAAGTGTTCGACCTCAACACATTTATTCGCACTTGTTAGATTGCACT
Source organism: Pseudotsuga menziesii (assembly GCA_001517045.1). Lineage (NCBI taxonomy): Eukaryota > Viridiplantae > Streptophyta > Pinopsida > Pinales > Pinaceae > Pseudotsuga > Pseudotsuga menziesii. Next base: position 687,056 of record LPNX010956237.1, on the reverse strand, counting down.
CTAGTACCTTGATTCCCATTTTCATTATCGGTGGGTGATCTCGCGTCTGTTAACGGTATACATCAATGACCGGTAATCAGATGATGGACTACTATGTTTGACCTCGACACCTCTATTCACATAGTAGGACATGTACTTATAGCGGATTGTGTAGAAGACTTTCCAGATTGGTGGCATTTCTGATATGCTACCTCCTTGATCGTGCCAGTGTTCATGAGATTTCAGCTCTTGTGACTTGATTCCAGTATATGTCAAATATCTTCATCTTTCATGGAGATCTTGGTCATTTGTATATCTTCATCATGGATATTCTGATCTATCTATATTGTACATGGTGATGACCACACATGTCATATATCATGCCTATTCATGGCCATTGTACTCTTATGTATCCGGGACTGTTGTATGTATTGGCAGTCATATGCAGAGATATTTGTACTATATTGTTGGATGGATGGTTCTTCCACCTGGTTCTTCATCACTCCACTTCTGGGATGGACTTATAATGTATTTCGGCCATCGTATCACCCCTCTGACCTCACACATTAGGGGGCATCTGTTACAGCTGATTTTACCACACATGGTAGATCACACATTTATGGCCTTCCCTCTCCCTCTGCAGACTCTCTAGACCCCATGGACCATTTTTATACCTTTGATGTTTCCAATATCATCCATAAAAACACTCATTATTTGTTGTACGCAACTTTTAAACCCTTTCTCACGTATACACGCGGATATAACCCTTAAACCCATGTACATCGGGATGTGTGCAAAAGGCCAAATATTTTTGGAGTTTTCCTTGATGTGGATTTGAGTCACTTGTCTCCTGGCCTTCCATATGCCTCGAGATCGCTCGGATTTGACCTTCCATTACCCCAGTGAAGCACTATATAAGGAACCCTTTGGATACATTGAAGGGGGTAAATTGAAGAGCAAGAAAACTATAGTCCATTAATGTCGTAGCTTGCTTATACTTGAGTCTGCATCCCTTTGTCCCTTGGAGCACTTGGTGTTCTTCCCAAGCTTACCTTTGCTTGTGATCTTGTTATTGAGAGATGGAGGATTGAGGTGGTGGAGGCCTAGGTGGAGGACTCAGTTTCTCTGGTTCGCAGATGTGCCGACAGAGGTTTTCATTCATGTAATCTCTGATTTATATTAATAGAAATATCTTTTCCTATCCAGTGATGTGCATTTAAATGAATATTGAATCCATGGATGCTTTTAATTGCTTATACATTATTGATTATATATGCTAGAGTAGGTCTAACACCATTATATAGCATGCTTGTCTTGTTTGCTATTGTTGAGAGAGCAAATTGTTAACATAAGCGGGATTGGAAAAAGCTCAATGGAGATCTACATCAACCATCCGGAATAAGGTATGTTTCGAGATATTTTAGTGTTAGATGTTTTATTTCTCTTGCATATTGGGAAGAGATTGATTTCTACGGTTTCTATGTCTGTTGTGGTACACCCCAAGCCATAGAAAGTTTTCTCCGTAATAGGGTATTTTAGGCATGACCCGTAAACCATGATTTAGAGGATGTACAATAAGGGTTTGATGTGGGAGGGTTTTGGTTAGGATGAAGGGAAGGGGTTTTGTTATGCAAGGACTCATGATTTCACTCTCCCTTGGTCCTTCTAATCATATATATAACCAGTTACCACATTTCACATAACCAATTATGTTTCTTTTAATAGCCTCATTATGACTTTCTTATAAGTGTAAAGTTCAAACATTTTTACTAGTAGGAGTTTTGTTCTAAGGGGATTCAATATTTCCCTCTTCCTTCTCCCTTCTATCATATGTATAAACTTGTTTCACATAACTACGTATGGTTATGTTGATAGCCTAAATATGGCTTACAACTACTCTAGCTACAATAATGTTTTCTTATAAGTGTAAAGTTCAAATATTTTTACCCCATCTACATATAGATCATAGGTTTGGAAAATATATGTATCACATTTGATCTAAGATATCTTTGCCTTGGACTTAATTACTTGGAATTTCTTTGTGAAACCTTCAATAGTCATGTCCATTTATAAAAATGAACTTTGTAAGGTTGGTCCTAGTTTCTATCCACTCTTTAATATAATACACATATGAAATCACTAAAATCCCAGCTAGGGATTTTAGAAACTCATTCCCCCACTTAAGTATGTGCTGCCCCATACATATTTTGTAACACCACGTTCAACTTATCCTCATGATCATACATGTGTTTCACATTCAAATGTGATCTTGACCTTGCTTAACTATGTTTGCATTTCCACTTCACTACCAAAGTTATATTGCAAGATCTTGATCTATAAATTGTAAGTGGGTTTATGAGAGCTCCTTGGAAATGAAAATATTAGAAGGGTGTTACATTTGATTCCCAAAGGGTTTATATCCTCTTCTTCATCTTGAAGGATTGCGTTGTGAAATGAAGTTTTGGGTTTCCTACATCCCTTTCCTTGCACCATTTGCTTCATTTCATCTACAACTTCATGAAAGATTCATCTAGTTATTCCTTAGTCACACAAGAATGAGATGTAGCCCTCTACTTTCTCTTCCCCCCACCCTTTTTGAGAATGAAACACAACAAGAGAAATAATTGACTAAACTCTAACACCAACTTGCAAGAATGTTATAACCAAATGGGACCACTACTACAACATAAATGGAAAATGAATAATAATAACATAAACTTGGTAAGAAATAATGGGGGAACCTACACACCTAAGGGCAGAGTACACCGACAAGTTTGAGTAATAGAGAATACATCTCCAATCAAGAATAGAAACTATTTGGTTTGTATTGACGGAAAATAGATAAATACATTAGAAGGGGAGAATCCCTTTTATATCTATAGAGAGGTAAAATCCTCAATAAAGTCCTTTACTAGAAATTTAGTTACTAAATAACACATTAGATATTTATTATACTAAATTTATTTATACATATATAACATAATTATCAAATCATGAGCAAATACACAAAATGGCTCATGTGCATAAATCCTAATACCCAATATCAATGTTGTTGTTAGGTACACGACAATGAGAGTTGTGATGCACCAAAAAGGGGATGATCTTTTTCTCAAGAGAGACCACCAATAAGGTTATATTCTTGGAAATTTAAATGACTTGAAAGATCAAACCTTATAAATCTTAGCTCCCCATCATTGTCGAGTATTTCCCTATTCTCATTCACCATACTTGAAGCTTGTCGCTACTTCTTTACCCTTCTCGTGCAAATCTCAAATCTATAGGGTGTGACTCTCCCTCAAATTTAGTCTTTTTTTATGTAGGTAAGCATATATTGTGCTCAAAGCCACATCTACTCAAACAAAACCCACTTTGAAATGGATATAATATGTAACAACCTTGGATATACCAATGGTTGACTTGGCAAAACATATCTTAACTACTAGAGTGAGCTTTTGATTGACTACGTGATTATTCTTTTTTCATTTTTACTAATTAAACATAAAAAACCACACAATACAAATTCTTTAAACAATGTGATATAAAAGAGAAATGCAATAGTAAAGGCACAAATTGGAACACCATACACAATATGTGTTATGTGAAAGTCAATGTGGGAAAACCTAGCAAGAAATGAAGTGCCACACCTTTCTTCTTAATAAATGGAGAGTACAAGACAAAATACAAAGATTATAAAGCTTGTTCTAGAGCTATGAGACACTATGGTATGCTATAGTACCCTATCAATCATTCCTTCTCCTCGACTTGGTTATCTCTTTACTCCTCTTGTCAGGTGTGCTAGAATGGGACACCAAATCACTACAATGGGAGCCTTTGAACCTCTTTATGTTATGTACCTTATATTTGAATATGCAATCACCAAAGAGACATCATAAATTCCCCATGTTATATTCATATCAAAACCCTTAAGATGGGGAAATGCCTTGCAATTTGATCCTTCTATGGAAGGAATCCACTCATGTTAACTTGCCTCTTTAAGGGTGTAACCTCATATGAGTTAAGCTCCAAATGCAATACACTCCACACATCATTTGTAACACCCTAGTTTTTACCCCATTGCATTAGATGTATATGATGTATATATTGTAAATAATCATGGTGCGGAGCTAAAGGCCAAGGCCCCACCATCGATTGGTTATGCTATGTTTCGGATTGAAATTGTCACCGATGGCATATCGGGGCATGTGGCATACCTATTGAATTATGTCATCATTGTAAATATGCATCTTTAATTAAATGAACCCCAACCAGCTACGTTTGCGACAACTAAATTGAGAAGGGGCATGATTTTCACAAGGATAAGGGGGGGTATGTCAAACCTAGAGCCATGAGAGAAAATCCATGTGTCACCACCCTGTTTTGATTTTCCCATCTTTCCTTGTTTTATTCCAACCACCACCATTAAAATCTCTGTTGTTAGTTAGGGCAGTTATGGCTGGGAGTGGAGTGTGGCAGGACTGTCAGTCCTTGCCCACACGCACACTCCACCAGTGGATTGAACCTCACGATGGGAAGGAGAATGACTACGCCCCTCATTCCACTCACTCCACTACGCATTCTTTCCCTTGGTCTATTCATCCTCACGCAGGGACGTTGTCTGTTCACTTCTCTCATGCACAGGATTTTTTCTTGTTTTGGTCTCACACAGATAGGAGAGAGGAGTCATCTCCACTGTTATTCACATTTCCCACACAGAGGAATCTGGTGTGTTTCGATCCGTATTTGGGATTTGGTGTAAATATTCTCTCACGCACGAGGTTCTGTGTCATTGTTACTCACGCAGCAAGCTGGGGCCGTTGGGTCACTATCACCCATGAATTTTCCTGTGGAGAGCCATTTTTACGCTCAGGGACTATGTGTAAGTTTTCCTTACCAATTTGTGGCTCATGCATATGTTTTCCCCTACTCAGTGGAGAACCTGACTTCTCTCTTCCATTTTTGGACTCTGTAAGTCTTCCCAGTGGCTTCATTGCCCAGGACGGATTGTTGTTTTCCCCATGTCGTGAGTTGTGTTTACTGATACGTTTTGGGACTGTTGTAATTTGCTGGGGAGTCGTTTTGGCCACGATAGGGCCAAGAATGACTCAGGAGTCGTTCTCCTTGTTTAAGTTGTAACTGCTGATTGATTGCATGCATGCAATGGTTGGTCTTCGGACTGTGTTGGGAGTAGGGATGGGGGCTTGGTTTGCTTGATAAACTTGGTGTGTTTGGAAACCACACAGACGGAGCTAGAGGGTTGGCTTTCTTCTCCACAACCCTTGAATAGCACTGGAAGGGAAGTTAGGGCCTGAGGGACTGTGTAGCAGAGAAGGGACTGATTCCTTGTGTTGGGTGTGTGTGGGTGTCTTAGAAGTCAGGCTAGTTCTGGTGTAGGTGTTCCTAGCTCTGTAATGAGCTCACCAGCTTAGCATTTAGTCTTTCCCAACTCCTGGATGGCGTGATAAACCTGACCCTGTTGGCTTGGTTGTCTTGTTGATGGCCTGATAAACCCAACTGTGTTGGCTTGGTTTTGTTTTGTGTATCCTTGGCTATGTGTAAGCCCGCTTGTTCCTTATTCCTTGGAGAATCATGCCCAGCTTGGGGGTGGCAGCGTTGCTGAGAGATTAAGGAGCACACTGGCCTATGGTTGGGTGGAACGTTGTAGCGACGTAGCTGGTTGCGGAACGAGTTCTTCATAAGATAAGTAATCTTGTCTATGTTACTTCTGCAATCACATTACTGTTAATGAATATGATGAACATGTTGAATGCTTGTATGAATGTATGTTGCTTCCATTGCATATCATAAATAATTGTATCTGTGTATGTTCTACTTCAATGCATTCTGTTTCAACATTTTATGAATGTACATGTTCATGGGGCTCTTAAGCCCGGATGGTTAACGCCATGGTAGCGTCCTCTTCGTCGGTCGAAGAGTCGGGGACGTTACATCATTCATAAGGAGGACTCCATCCTTAATGATTGCAAGACAACTTTAATGACAACAACCTCCTAACTACCTAGTGGACTTTCTTTAATGAGGCTAGGGTTTAACATAACACTAATTTATAAAAAGGAGGATCATAACACTTCCCATCCTTTCAACTACGGTTTAACACCATTTCTTTACCATTAGAGTTAAGGTTTTAGATTTTGACAATGTTTCTAGAAGTGTCTAGTGATTTTCCATATGTTACTAACTCTACATGAGTGAATCATCATGCACTAGTTTGGCTTCCACATTGACATATAGGGAATAATAACAATGGCACCTTGTCAAGGGTATAACCTTTAGACATAGACTTTGTTTAAATGACATGTGATTGCAAAGCTATCAACATGTATAATGTAATTCTAAGTTCCATTTCTTTGTCCCTAAACCAAAGGATTTTTATTATTTAATATGGTTTGTTACCAAGAGTTTTCAAGATCTCACCCCAAGTGCATACTATAGGTCCCAAATTTCATTTTCCCTATTTTAGAGCATCATAAAACAATAAGGTAACTATGTAAGTCCATTATGGATCAACATATGAGATAATACCTATTTATATAAACTACAAAATAAGATTGTCATTTTGTGAGGTAGTTACAAAGTAAGATTGAGTTATAATAAATTCCCATGAATATTGGTACGTAAATGATTTTATTTAAGTTGTTCATTGAAGTTGGTGTATACTCTATGAAATGTGATCACCTTAAACAACAAGCACACTGGTGGATCAACATTGTAATATTTTGTTGACATGGTCAGAGAATTTAGAGTCGATGAAGCACAACTGAATGAGTGTTGATTTGCTAGAGGTGCCACCCAAATCACCCACTAATACCAAGCTCAAGACCAAGTGCGAGTCCTTGTTGCATTGGTGGGTGTAAATGCGATGAGGAATATGATTTGGTCTTAGATGAAACTATGAAGAATCTTGACGAAAGCACACTCAATAAGGTAAATATGGAAGTCCAATATGGATCAACATATGGGATAACACCTATTTATATAAGCTACAAAATAACATTGTCATTTTGTGAGGTAGTTACAAAGTTAGATTGTATAATAAATTCCCATTAATCTCGGTACTTAGTTGATTTTATTTAAGTTGTTCATTGAAGCTGGTGTATACTCTATGAAATGTGATCACCTTAAACAAAAAGCACACTGGTGGATCACCATTGTAAGATTTTGTTGACATTGTCAGAGAATTTAGAGTCGATGAAGCACAACTGAATGAGTGTTGATTTCCTAGAGGTGCTACCCAAATCATCCACTAATGTCAAGCTCAAGACCAAGTGCAAGTCCTTGTTGCATTGGTGGGTGTAAATACGATGAGGAATATGAGTTGGTCTCAGATGGAACTATGAAGAATCTTGACAAAAGCACACTCTTGGTTCCATTATAAGCTAAAAAGGCCTAATCATGTACCAAAATCATGGCAAGGCACATGTACACTTACTAGTTTCCCATGCAAGTGGCTAGAGTGGACAAGTAAGTGCTCAACACAAACTTTGTAGAACTTGAGTGGGATTAACAGTTAAGAACATGTGTTTCCTCCAAAGAGCCGTAGGTTCAAATTTGGGTATGGGTAGGGTATGTACACTTTCGTAGGCTTTAATAGTCAAACCACTATGCAAAAGGGGGCCTTGTACCACAAACAAGGATATGTCATACACCAAATTGGTGACCTTCTCCCACAAACAAGAAGGTCTCACATACCGAATTAATTTTTTACTAAAGCATGCATTTTCAAAAACTCACATTAAAAAGACATAATACATTATAAAAACCAAAATTAAATAAAGAAAATTCAAATGAAAAAAATAGTTTAGATTTCAAAAATGAAAAATCCTAAATAGGATTATAAAGAAAAAATGATTAGGGATGGGTTAAATAGCCTACATTAATGTAAATGAACATTAATAAACTATATTTAGGCCAAAGGCCTTCTTTCTCCGAGGTCGGGTTTGAAAAACTATGTACCTCTTTTCGTCATCCATTGATCAAATAAAAACGTGACACATATGCTGGATTGGAGCTGGAAGGGTACAATTGAAAGGCAATAGTTTGAGCTACACTTATCAAAGACCCATTACTTTGTCGGAAATTTGTATAGGATCCTATACAAATCTATTGTTTAGTAGGGTGCGAGAATCGAGGAGTCAGCAAAAAACAAACTTCTTTGTTTGTGGTTTTGAGAAAGACGTTGTACATGATGCACAAGCATGTGGTGGGACGACCCTTGGACTATAAAAAGGATTGGGAAAGGTTCCATACCTTTACTTGGAACCCGTGACCAATTGATCCATCAGAAGCAGGGTTTGGGCCTAAAGGGGCATCGGCAACGCTCAGATTTGTAAAATTCGCTCGCATTTTATTTTATTTTGGCAGCATTTTGCCCGCGGAATCCATTCTGGTGAGTTGGGTTTCGATCTTCTTGACCTCTCCTTCATTGCTTTGTTTTAATTGCCATGTTATGGGAATTTATCACAGGGACAAGAGAAATTTGCGTGATAATTTATTGGAGAAGAATGTTATCGAGGTTTTAGTTAATAAACACAATACTAAAACATAGAGAAATACAAAGTTATATTCTTAGTTGCAGTGTGTGTGTGTGAATACTTCGTTAGGGCGATAAGGGATCCAAAGAAGTGATGCTTGGGTGAATCCCATAGGAGAAACACAAGGAGTTTGCAGAAGAATTCGATGAGCCCCTAGTAGAGAAGAAGAGAAGCAACCCCAGACGAGAGAGCACACGTATACACTGCTAGAAGGACGTAGACAGAGAAACAAAAAAGAAGAGCCGCAGGAAGAGGAATGGAAAAGAAGAGCCATCCCAAGCAGAAAAGAATCCTAGAAAAAGAAAGAGAAATTAATAGTAGAAATCCTAGCCAATGGAGAATATTTCAATCCTCTCCAAAAGGGAAGAATCTTGTTCTAACTTGACAAGCAAAGCAAAGAATATATCTTGTTCTGTGCCCTAGCAAACCTTTTAGAAGTAGAATGTCCAATATGTGAAATGATTTGAAGGAGGTATTTATTTAAAATCTTGAAATTTAGAAGTTTAATTTTTGTTGGAGCAGGGTCCTGCAGCTACAGAAGAAGCTGCTAGTTTTGGCGGAAAGATATAGTTTTGGCGGAAAGAAGACAAGGCAGAGCTACGACGCCGTAGCACGTTTCCAGCTGGAGAGCAGAGCCGGAAACCGTGACTTTTTGGGATGCAAAAGTCAAAGAAAAGCAACAGTACCTGAGCGACTGAGAAGGGAGAGCTCACCCACTGCATTGAAGGCAGCGGCAGAAGACAGGAGGGCTCAGCGACCCTCATAAAGAAGAAGGAGCAACGAGGCTCAAGCATTGAAGGCGAAGGACAGAACGAGAAGCGGTGCATAGTACCCATGGTCAGTGCCGGGAAGCATGGAAGACTACAGAGAGCTGTGATGTGACGGGAAGTGGCTACCTCAAGGAGAGAGAGGACCGACTGTCACTAATTAGGGTTTGGGTTACTGTTGGGACAGGCCCATAGTGTTGTAATGGTGAGACCTTCAGGCCGCCTATAAAAGCTTGTATTTTGTATTGTAAAGGGTTGGTTGGTTCATAGGATGAGTCGTTAGTTGGTCAGTTGATTATTTTTGAAGTAGACTCAGGAGTCAGTCAGACAGACTGTGTTGTAACGATCCAGACACCTAGCTTGTCTGTGAGTCATTTGAGTCTGTATGTAACCATCCACAGAGAGAACAGAGAGGGAAGGATATATTGAAAGAAAGGCAATATAGAGATAGAAATAGGCCAGAGATCCAGAAGAGATCTTGCGCTGAGGATGCGGTGCAACAGACTGTGCTAACTTCCCTCAAGATATATAATAGAAGCACAGTTTGGTGGACGTAGCTCCCATCCTGGGGGTGAACCACGTTAAATATGCGTGTTATGTGTTGCATGAATGTGATTGTACTTGCTTATTGTTACTGGTTATTATGCATGTAATGTTAGTTGCAGTAAGTGAATGTATGTATTGTTCAGCCCACGGTAATGCAGGAAGATAAAGATAAGTTGAAGTATTTTAGTAAGTTGCTTAAAGACTCCTTTACATCTATTTCTAATGACCATTTAATCACAATATAACTTCTGGGAAGTAGAGTTTCGCACATCGACACAGTCAACGCTAAGAGTGCAAAGTCGTAGTGGTAAGAAATCGCAGAGAGGCGATATCACACCGGCAGAGGAGCTGTGGTGCGCGATAATGTGAGCCGAGGGCTTAGCGTTGAGGAGAGTTTGGGTGTCCCGCGGTGTGCAGAGATGCGATAAGGTTGGAAATATTGTGAGTAAGTGGAAGTTGTGCGACGTGGGAAGAGACCGTGCAACTTGCGCATGGATAAGAATCGCACGGCTAAAAGTGTTGCGAGTAGAAGGGGACGTGCGATGCGCCGATATAGTTGATCTTGTGACTCACAGGAGTAAGAGAAAAGAAGTAGGATGCGCAGAACCTGGTCCAAGACACTTGAGTCTTGGCCAACCCATTAGATTCACTTCGGGTGAGACTTCAGATCGCTTAGCGGTCTGTCGCCAAAAGGGCCAGTGAGTTAGGGGTGTTGTTGATTGATTATAGTAAACCCAGGTCTGCCCATGCAATCAACAATTTTCTATAAAATTTTCACTTCGTGTGAAGATTTCTCTAAAGAATCTAAAAGTGAGCAAAATTTTGAAGTTATTTTGATATTAGGGAATAAAATGAAATCTTTCCTATTTAAGTTCGAGAATCGAATTCGACTGGAAAATGCAAGAAATACTAGATATGTTTTGTTTTAACAAGAGCGGTTATGTTATATTAAAACTCAGCAAAGAGATCGCTGAAATGAAAACTCATTACAACAAGCATCCCAGTCACTACTTCCTCCAATCGATTAACCTACAGAAGAGATAAGGAGGGATATCAATGCTTACAACCGAGTTGACAATAAGTTCATTGAGATCTACAGCAATGGATTTATTGGCTGCAATATCTACCAAGACATTTAGCCCCCTAAGAATATGAAAAAAATTAACCTTCCTGAACATTTTATCCTTGGACCTAATTCTATTAATCAGCCTTGCTATCCTTTCATTCTTGCCCCTTCTTCCCCCATTAAATGCCTGAATAATTACCTTGGAATCACCGAAAACCATGACCTCATCCACTCCTTTCTTCTACAGCTGTTTGAGACCTTGCCAGAGCCTGTAAGCCTTAGCCATATTATTAGTATCATAACCAATGTTCCAACAGTATTCAATCTCGACTTTCCCATCAGGATCAATAACGACTCCACCTTCCCCGGATTTCCCCGGATTCCCTTTGGAAGCCCCGTAAAAAAACAGTTTAAAAATCTTCCTTTCTCTTAGCCAGTTCTCAAACTGAGATTTATCCATCCTGATATCCCATTCTTCCAACTTTTTAGCAGTTGCATTATTTACAGCCATGATATTAAGACTTTGCATCCAATTTTTTTCATTGTCCGTCAGGTTTCCATTATTATTGGGGATCTTTGAGATACTGACAACCTCCTCGAACAAAGCATTAATTTTGATAGAAGTCTTCCATGCTGGCTGAATCTTTTCCTGAAATATTCTATGGTTTATTTCATTCCAAATGCACCAGCAAATTATCTTGGGGAGTTTCAACCAGTAAGCTCTTACTCCATTTTTCTGGTTCATCTCACCTTGATACAAATTCTCCCAATTAAGAAAACAGGCCTGAATTTTATCTGGCAAATGCACTCCGTCTCCCCACCGCTTCAACACATCTTTCCAAACTGAATTGGCATAGGGGCACTTTAAAAATAAGTGGCTGATATTTTCGGAGGCCTCAGCACATAAGGGACAGTGAGCCCTCTTTTCTCCAAATTCTCACCAGTGAGCACTCTCTCATGCATTAGTGACCAAATGAACATTTCAATCTTCGACAACGTTCTGCATGTCCAAAGATAATTCCAAATTTGTGGATTGACAGGCACATTATAGTTTGCTGCAAATATTTGGTATCCTTCTGACGTTGAGTAGCTACCAGAAATCCTTCCCCAGCCACGTCGATCCTTCCTGGTTTTGGCTATCGGTGCTAGCCCAACCAAATGGGTGAAAAACAGAGTTTTCTCACCTTCTAAATCTTCAGGGCACTCCGGAAATTCCCAGCCAACCCAACGATTTGGATCCTCGGCCTCTAAATTGGATATATCCCAGACCGTATTCACTCCCATCACGACCATCCACTGCTGCAATCGTGGAGTTTGAGGAGGTGTCTTCCCTAAAATCCTGTCATGCCACAAATTGATTGATTTCCCATTGCCTGGGACCCAATACAAATCATCTTTAAACTGTGGCAACGCCTTAATACAAAGATTGAAAATTGGGGAGCCGTTCTAAGTCACGTGGCCTCCATCAAGGCATCTAAGCCTCGCGCCTCAGAAGTATTTGGCTTTCAGGACACGACTGCACCAAGAGGGCTTGGGGGCAAGCAAGTTCCAGAGCAGCTTGGCCCATAGCCAAGTTTTGAATTCTAATATCTCTGATGTGAAGACCGCCTTTTGATCTAGGCAATTTAATTATTTTCCAACTGACCAATGCAAATTTTTTTCCTCCTCCAACACTGCCACCCTGCTAGAGAAAGGATCTAACCAGTCCTTCGATCTGAGTTATTATTTTGGCTGGAGCTAGAAGGAGAGAGCTCTGATAGACTAGGTAGCTGTTCAAGACAACTTTTATTAAGACTACCTTCCCAGCCAAATTTAACCAAATTGACCCCCATCCTTTGATTTTACTTTTGATTTTCTCCACAATTGGATTCCAGGCTCAGCTCTTGGGTTTGGATCTGAAAATGGGGATCCCTAGATAATTGAAGGACTCCCATGCAACCACACCATCCATATTGAGAACCCAAGTAATATCTAGCATTTCCATAGGATTTATATTCCATCCATAGATCTAACTTTTCCTTAAGTTTATTTTTCTTTCGGAGGCATGATAGTAACGGTTCAGTTCATCCTTGAAACGATGGGCTATAATTTGACTGGCTCCTCCAAGCAAGATAGTATCTTCTGTGAATTGTGTGTGATTGATATCTTTTGTGCCTCTAGCCATCCTAATGTCAGGAAGGTCCTATTCATGCCTGGCATATTCCAGCTGAAAGCTTAGAACTGAAGCCTGGATGGCATAAAGCAAAGGGGAGAGCGGGCAGCCTTGCCTCAGACCTCTCAAAGCTTGAAAGAAGGGGGCAACTCTTTCGTTGATTAGTGGGGCTATCCATGGCTTGCTGATACAGGCCTTGACCCATGAGATAAATTCTGAAGCAAAACCAAATTTCTGCATTACCTGAAAGAGAAATGGATGGTTGACTCTATCGAAGGCATTTGCAAGGTCAATTTTTACCACCATTCCTTTGTCGTCGTTCTTGAGACTAGAATGAATAACCTCTTGGACTAAGATAATATTTTCCCAAATCTTCTTGCCTTTAACAAATCGGCCTTGATTCTCTGGGATAAGGCTAGGCAGGATATGTTTTAGTCTGTTGGCCATTATCTTAGTTATGATTTTATAACCTATGTTGCACAAGGATATAGGCCGGAACCTGTCAAAAGTTTTGGCCTCCTTCTCTTTGGGGATGAGAACCAAAAAGGCAGAATTCATGCTGCCTCCAATTTTACTGCACCTCTGAGATTTGCTGACCATTTTGAATAAGTCATTTTTTATTATATCCCAACAAATTTTTATGAAATTAGCATTATACCCATCGGGACCCAGAGCTCTATCATCCTCCATAGCATCGACGACCATCTTGATTTCATCCAGCGTGATACTCTATGTTAGAGTTTCATTGTCACTATTTTTAATTGCATTGGGAACTAGTTTCAGGAGCTCGTTGTCTTCCACGATAGGCTGGGCATTGAACAGTTCACTAAAATGCCTCGTCGCTTCAGTCTTTATGTCTTCGAAATTGCTGATAAGATTGTCCTGATACTGAATTTCAAGCACACAGTTGAAATTTTTTCTTGCCTCGGCCTGCTTGTGGAAAAAACTAGTGTTCCTATCACCTTCATCCAGCCATTTACATCTAGACTTTAGTCTCCACCATTCGGATTCAAGTCTGCAGGCAGCGTGGAGATTCAATTGCAACTTAATCTCTGTTTGGATGTCATTGTGGTCCACAATCGTATCCTCCATGCCGGCCTGGTGGTTCTCCAGCGCTAGAGCAGCATGGGACTTTTTATAAATGGGAGAAGGGATCAACTTAGCCCAAGATTTAAGTGCTTTTTTAAGCCTTCTGAGTTTCTCCTCCCATATGAAGAAGGGTGACCCTGTAACTAGGGGAGACCAAGTGTCAGCAACAATCCTGAGAAACTCAGGTTGATTGGCCCACAAAGGATTAAATCTGAACGGAATAGGGCCCAAATTCTTATCGTTAACCATCTCAAGGAGAATAGGCTTGTGATTCGATCCTCCAAATGGTAAGATTTTGGAAGACAAATTCATCCCTAGCAGGAGGAAGGTGTCCTGGACCAGGAAACGATTGATTCTAGCAGCAATATGCCCAGGCCCAATCTTCTTGTTATTCCAAGTACACTTTCCAGAAGATGGCTTAATATCCATGAGATCCCATTCCAAGATGATCTCATCAACAGTTTCTCTGATGGGATCTCTGACCAAAGAGCCCCCTCTTTTTTCATCTTGGCTAAGGATGACATTAAGATCCCCCGCAACAATTACATTACCTTGCAGGTTGCTCTTTTCCTCACGAAGGAGACTCCAACAGACATTTTTTCTAGCATTAGAATTGGGTGCATAAATATTGAAAATTCTTACCATGGTAATCGTGTCTTTTTGCCTCAGCAGGGTGAGGATCCAACAAGAGCTATACTTGATGTCAATAGCCTCAAATTTCTTATCATCCCATAGTGTTCCAATGCCTCCAGATGCGCCCCTTGAACTAATTGCAGCTTTACCTCTTTTTTTCCAAAATTTTTTACTTACATGGAGAAATGCGGCTTCCTCCATCTTAGTCTCCTAGATCAAAAAGATGTCCGGCTGATGTAAAGAAATTAGAACTGTCATTAATTCTTCCTTGATTTTGTTACCGAGACCTCTGTAGTTCCAGGAGAGAACCTTTATTACTTACTTTTGGAGAGCGAAGGAATCCCTTTCTAGGCATGCCCCTGTTGGTGGGTGTTTCTAGTGCTTTTCAACAGCTTTTCCATGGTTAGCTAGGAGCCTTGCAGCTTATCCTTGTAGGTAGCTTGCTACCTAAATTCTTTCTTGGATTTCCTTCCTTTGGTTTTAGTCAGTCTTGGGGTAGTCATTTCTATTTCCCCCTCCTCCTCTTCTTCTTCTTCCTCTGATTTCCCCATGTTTTCCCCTACTTTTATCACTGTTGTGTCTTCATCTTGATCCTTCATTTGTTGGACTGATAGATCTACTTCGGGCTCCTTACTATCTCCATTGCTGGATTTCTCTTCGACTTCAAGAGGGTCATCCCTTACTTCAGTAGTTTCTTTAGTCTTGGAAGTTTCTGGGGATCCTTCAAGAGGGGTGACCCTTGCACCCTCACCCTTCTTTGGATCCATTCCAGATTGATTTTTGGTTTTAGATCTATTCACCTTTTTCCATCCTTCTGCCTTGTCTTGTTGGATCTTGGGCTTTTTAGGGCAATTGCGGATGAAGTGTCCGTATTCGTGACAACCTCTGCACTTGAAAGGAAGCTATTCATAGTTGAGCTTTTGGAAATGGGACCAAATCCCCACAGTTAATTTTATAGCTTTTGGTAGGCCAACTTTGAGATCGACCTCAACGCATATGCAGGCACAAGCATATTGGTCCTTTGGACTAGCCATGTCAATGTATTTCCCCATAGCGGTCCGTATAGCTTGGAGGGATTTAGGGTTCCAGCAGTGCATGGGGAGGTTGGGTAGCCTGACCCAGACTGGCACTACTTTAGGGGTGTCAGCCTCAGGATCAAAGTCCAGAGTCCACCTGTTTAGATAAAGACCCCGCGGCCCCATGAAATAGGGCCCATTCTTGAAAATTAGATCTTTGTCTTCCTTGGATTCGAAGTCGAACAGAAAATAACCTCTTCCGACGGAGTATGATGCAACATTTTTGGAGATTAGGGGCCTCCAATTTCTTTAGACCCAGCTGTCAGTAGTTTTTTGCAAGGGCCAGAGCCCCATGAATTGCCCAATCAGGGATTGATCTGCCAGGGAGAGAGTGACCCGAATAGTTTCTTCCGGTGGAAGGGAGACTTCCGACACATCTTCAATTATTTTGACAAACTTCGGAGGGTCTCCTTTGCCGGATCTCCTGTTTTGAGGGGTAATTAATCGGTCAAAGGCATCCAATCGTAGATCCGGGGATGGATCACCGCCCACACCAGTCACCATCGGACTGCCCCACCAGAGAAACCTCTCAACACATGGGCCAGCGTGAGGACAACCTCGGATTCAGCTAACCAATGAGATCATCCCAGCCAGGGGTCAAGCAAGTGGAGCCTATGGGCCAGACACAGATCACTGGCAACGAGGGAGTGCATCCACCTGCAAAAACCTCCAAACATCGGTGTGAGCTCCAATGGGCAGCGACATGATCACCCGGTGTATTCACTCCATGGGACCAAATTACTTAAACATTAATGTTGAATTATGTAGTATGTTAGTGGACTTAAGAACAACTAAACCCATAACTTTCAAATTTGTTACTCACGAGCATGATGTCGAGAAATACTAGATATGTTACTAAAATATAAAGTATGCTATTAATATACATATCAATAAATTTTTTACTTGTCTAATATGTGTTAAGTTATCAAATTTTCAAACTAACTTAAAAATCTTAAATACATTTCCTCACAAAGAAAGGTTTACACATAAAGAGGTTTGAACGTAATCTGCATAAATTAACAAGGAGATAAACCTAATATATATATTATGGCACTCCAAATAAACCGTGAAAAGTATTTTATAAAATACAATAGGGTGAACGAAAACACCTATACCCATACGTAAATGACCTCTCATACAACCGAAATAAGAAGAATGATTTTTCATCATTTAATTAGTCAAAACTGGAAAAAAAACACTAGCTACATACAAAAAAAAGTAGTCAAAACTTATATATTATTCAATCTGTCCCAATGAGAAAAAAATCTATTATTAAGTAGCATAGATAACCACTTCATTTGCACATCACAAAAATTACCATACAATGGGAAGTGTGAATATGTTGAAATTTAACATTTATTTTTGTTTCTCTAACTTTTCAATATAATTATACAAAAACATTTATCTATTCATTTTGTTAGGTTTGGTTCATTTCTCTATGTTCTTACAAACTAAGAGAACATTATTTAGAGATATTATTATAAATATAAATTTACAATATTTATGACTTTAAGTATGATAATTATTTATATTCAAACATAAATAAACATTGTAAAACACTTCCAAGTTTTTTTTTTGTAAATACAACTTGCATTACTATACAGAAGCCAAATTACAGAGCGAAATACATCTAAAGCCGTCCCAAAAACATGGAGGCCTTAGTCTAGTCCAGTAGAGCCCAGTCCGGGACTTAACCTGATCTGTTTTGCCAAAAAAATACAGAGTTTTTCCAAAGCCTCATGCTCCCCCTTTTACAACTATTCCTACTATAATTCTTGGTGCAGTTACATTGCTTCCCCACCCACATCAACATGGACATATTAAAGGTCATGTCTCCACGAGGATCCCTATTGACAACATGGTTCCTATCAACATAAGGACTATAACTATCTAAGCTATATGACGCCGGAAACACACAGACAGAAAAGGCAACCTGGAAAAAGCATAGACTGAGGAGAGAAATCATATCCGACCAGGAGGAAGGGAACTCCAGCGAGGAACTGCAGCCGAGGGAATCACTGCAACTGATTACTGGGAGCCCGTTGTGAGCACCGACATTGTTTGCATGGGGATAGCCGTGTTCCGGGAGTCCACAGGTCCGCCTTCTTCCGCCATACCACTTTTGATGATCCTCTCCCAAGGTCTAGCTATCTCCATGGCCCGGCGATCAACAGGGTGAAACGGGAAACCTAACTGGGCCGCAAGGATGTCGATCTTCTGGTGCATTGTGTGGCATTCAGAATTGTGCTCCTTCCAGAAGGGCACGGGTTCCGAATCACCAACTCTCTTGGCTTCCTGCATCGCCGCGGAGTGCCCCACCAGTCGGACTGTAACCCAATAAGTCATTAGCATAAGATCATATGATGAAGCACGACCAATAGTGTTGCCAGGGTCCAGGACCCATTCTGCCACCTCTGCGTGAATATTCTCCCATGGAATGGCTTTCACCTCATCCCACAGCCCCTCGACCACCCTTTCAACCTTGAGCCGGATACTGAGCGGGACGTGCTCCTTGTAGAGATCAGCCTCCTCCTGAGCCTGGAGCTGAGCACGGGTGGTTTGCCGCGTCTGACGCTTGAGAAATTTCCCCTTAATAGAGGATCAACCGGACACCTCCCCGAAGCCAACCTCCCTCCTAAATTTCCATTTGGGGGCCATCGGGAGAGACTGCGAAAATAGGAAGGGAAATAGGAGACGAAGCTGAGGCACTCTAACAAAACCAAATTCCAAGGCACAGCGTAAGATGAAAGACAGAGACTCAATCCTGCCCTCTCTGAAACAGAACTCCTCATAGCGGATATCAAAATCTTTGGAATAAAACAGATGAGCGCTTGTGGGAGCGCTCCCATCCCTGACCTTATCCTACGTCATTCCCATCATGAGAATGAGAGCCTTCATCCTGTGGTGATAATGGACCTCGTCCAGTCGATGGACCCTTCACCCAATGCTAAGCGTGGCAAAACCGACGGCATGAAACGAAATAATGGAGCAGAACAACCACCAGAGTCGACGGGCATTTAAACCGTCGGACCCACTCCGCATTAGCTTAGTCGCGTGTAGGTGTGCTCGCGCCTCCTAACTCCATATGTCCTCCTGGCTGTCTAATCGATCATCTGTATTTCCCCGATAATATCCCTAGCAGCTAGGTGACAACACTGTTGGGCCCATTCCTCCTCGCCAAAGACTTCTAACCTGTCTCGTCGAAAGCCAACTCCGCACTCCACGCCAGCATTCGCCAACTGGTCAGCAGCCTTGTTGGCCTCCCTTCTGACGTGGTGAAAAGAAATTGCGGGGTGCGCAAGGATAAGGTCGCGCAGCCTTTCCAGCCTATACGCTAGGCACCAACTGGGTGAGATCTTTTTCGATGTTTGCCCATTTAGCAATCGCTTGGCTATCTGGATGAGGGTGTTGGAATCACCTTCGATTATTGCCAGAAAAAACCCACCCCTGATCAACACTTTCAAGCCTCGGATGAGGCCTTCCAGCTCAGCCGATTCGTTGGTATCCTGCCCTGTAGCTCCCATGAACAACATCCTGATCCTACCCTTGTGATCATGGCAAAGGCCACCAAATCCAGCCGGACCCGGATTGCCTCTAGACACACCATCGAAGTTTAGTTTGAAAACGTCGAGGGGAGGAACTGACCATATCGATGGGCTGGAGGGAAGACACAGTTTGTCCCGATAGCGCAGAGCAGCCAGCATAGGTCTATTCAGCCCCCAATTCTCAGCATTTGGACTTCCTCCCGCGGGAAGATCTTATCCTGTTCATGCCACTGCATGCACCAAATGGATGATAGCAGGTTGTCTTGCATCGTGTTCCATACCATCTCCATATCTTTGTGTTGGTCTCAGAAGATCCTACCATTCCTCTCCTTCCATATACACCACATGGCCATACCTAGGAAAGCATCCCAGATAGTTCGGATTATGGGATTTTCATAGGTTCTTGGGCACCATTCTCTCAAGGTCTGGGAGGGTTGACCTCGTCTTCTGTCGCTCAGTCAGAACCTCATCGCTCCCTTGTCCCATACTGCTACTGCGAAAGGGCAGTTGTCCAGAAGATGACTCATCGATTCCTCCGCTTGATAACATAGACAGCATTGGGATGGCCCGAGAATCCCCTGCTTGCACAAATTGTCACTAATGAGGATCCTTCCTCTGGCTACTAGCCAAACAAAAAGGGAAACCTTGGGCCATAAGTTGACTGTCCAAATTTTTTTCCAGATATCATCGATCGTAGCATTCCTCGAAATCCTGATACTGTAGGCCTCCTTGATGCTAAAGGATCCTCTGGGTGAGTATCCCCATCTTAAAATATCAAGGCCTTCTTGAGCCTTAATAAAGCGTTTGTTCAGTTCTTCCTGGAAGGCTTCCCAATCCTCCTCACTTGTATGTTCAGGTTTCTCAAGGAAGTTCCACTATTGATGATCCATGTGGTTCCCCAACCTCTAGGTTTGGTTCACCAGAGACCTGCCCTGCTCGAGCTCCTGTTGTTTGATGAGAGCCCACCGCGGATCCCTGCCAAGGATGGGAAACGGATTCCATGAATCTTCCCAGAACTTTACCCTGCTACCATTCCTGGTCTTCGAGAAGCTATGCTCTTGAACTATCGTGTTACTAGCCATGGCTTTCAACCATATGGGTGACCCACCAAGGGCCTCGTTGAAGCGGATCAGAAAATGTCTGGGTCTATCCCAAGCGTATTTTATGCTCCAAAGTTTCTCCCAAGGTTCTATTGAATGGTTAACCCATCGCCACCAAACTTTGGTGCCAAGGATCTCTGACATTACTTCAAGATCCCTAAGGCCTAATCCTCCCTGCTCCTTTGGCTTGCAAACGTCCTCCCAGCTCACCAGAGAGCATTTAGCCTTCTCCCCATGTCCCCCCAAGAGAAAATTACGTTGAAAATTAGCATTTAGCATTTAACCTATCCAATAGTTCCTGCCAGGCCTCTTTTTTAGGCTTGCCCATCCCAAGGGGAATGCCAAGGTACTTAGACGAAAAAGCCCCTCTGGAAAATCCCAAGATTCTCAAAATATTCCTCTGAGTGGCCGGGGGGGTATTGACAAAGAAGACCTGATATTTATTGGGATTGACCGCCAGGCCTGAGGCCCGAGCAAAAAGGTCTAGGCTTTTCTTGAAGCTTCGAGCTTCTTAGATTGAAGGGTGCCCCATGAGCATAGTATCATTCACAAATTGTTGATGAGTCTGAGAGGACGCCCCCTCATGAGCTTTCACTCCACGAATTGCACCACTTTCAACCTGGGCCGTAATGAGACGGCTTAATCCCTCAGCCATGAGGATGAAGAGAAAGGGGGACAGAGGGTTTCCTTGGTGGATGCCACGGGATGGTTGAAAAGTTGAGGACGGAGAACCATTGAGGAGGATGTTAAAGAATGGTGAGGAAACTAAGCCCATGACCCACTCCACCCAATCTGGGGAAAAACCATAGGCTCCCAGCATCTTCTCCATGAATTCCCAATTGAGCTTATCATACGCTTTTTCTATATCGAGCTTAATCATCATCCCATGAGTTCTCGAGATTTTGAGTGAGTGCAGCACCTCATGCACGAGAATAACCCCATCTAAGATCTGCCTACCTTCCACAAAACCATACTGTTTTGGGCTTATGAGCATCGGAAGGAGAGGTTTGAGTCTATTAGCAATGAATTTGGAGATGATTTTGTAAATGACATTGCATAACACTATCAGTTTGAATTTGTCAGGGGTATCCGCCCCCACCTCTTTAGGGATAAGGGTGAGGAAGGTGGCGTTGAAAGCTTTAAGGACCCCTATCTTGGTCCTAGACTCCTCCACAATGTTGAGCACATCCTTCTTAACAAGATCCCAGAAGAAATGGAAGAAGTTGGACGTGAAGCCGTCTGGGTCGAGGGCTTTCCCCAAAGCCATTTGGTTGACCGCTTCCTCAACTTCCTGCATCCCTGTTGGGGCGCGCACCTCAACGGTCCTTAAGATGGGTAACTCCGTGGGTTTGACTCAAAATAGTCTTAGGGGTGTCGGGGGTTGAGTCAAAGTCCTCTATTGTAATAAACCCGCAGCTTAAGACCAGGGTTTAGGGTTTTGAGTGCCCATGGTATTGAATCCATGTTTTTGTAAACAGTGCGTTATAAATAGGCACTTGTGTAAATAAGAAAGGTTAGGTTTTATGATGTAAGAAAGATTAAGACGAGGCTAAGGCTGATTTTGTAAGGAAAGGTTAAGTCCCAGCTGTGTGCGTGGACGACCTCTGCAGCTGTGTGCGCAGAGGGTTTTTGTAAGAAGATTAAGGAAAGATCTGTAGCTATGTGCGCAGAGGCCTGCTGCTGTGTGCGCGGCTTTTAAGGACTGAAGGGATCTGCAGCTGAGTGCGCAGATCAAACTGTGGTTTTGTAGCAAGTTGAATAAAACACAGTTTGTGGATGTAGCCCCTACACTGGGGGTGAACCACGTTATATCTGGTGTTGTGGTTTCTTGTGTTGTTTCTCTTTCTGTTGTCTTTTATGCATTAATAACTGTATACATTTGATAAATTAAGATCACTGCTAATAACAAGCTTCGCTATGAATTCCCTGTAGTGGGTTAAGCAAGTCACGGTTGTTTATCTATCTGCGAAGTTGTATATGAGTGAATGATAAAACTGTGTAATTACTGATTAATAAGTTTATTAAGAGCTAAGGTACAGTAATATCCCTCTTTGCTTGCAGAAACCTGATTCTGCGGCACCCCATAGCTGTTTCGGGTGAGACTGCAACCTGCGCGCAGGTTGTTGCCGAAAGGGCCAACACTATGGGTCTTTTGTTGGTGCGACATAAAAGGATTAAACCCAGGTCTTCCCTATTGCCCAACAATCCCAATGGGCTTGATCAGCATTTCATTGTTTTCTCCAGTGACCAGCCTAAGAACTAGACTTGTTATTTGTTCAATGTCCCGACTTCTATCCCCCTCATCCTCCCTGAGAATCTCCGAGAAGTGTTGAGTAAGTTTAGCTTCTATCTCCCACCTCGTCTCCACTCTATTCCCCACCTTAGTCTTAAGTCTCTGGATTCTAGAGCTATTCCTGTTCTGGATCACCGAGTTATGAAAGAATTTAGTATTCCTTTCACCCTCCTACAACCATTTTACCCTCGCCTTCTGTTGCCAAAACAATGCCTCCTGTTTTTCCCTAGCTTCCAGTTGCCCCATTAGATCCTTTTCTTTGATTTCCATGTCCCCATCCCAACCGCCTTCCATACCCTTTCTGTTGATGAGATCCGGTTCCAGCAATAGTTGTTTTTTGTCCTCAAAGATGTTTCCAAATTCCTCTCTGTTCCACGTGCGGATCTTAGCTTTCAGGGCCTTAAGTTTTTGCTGAAAACAAAACATAATGGTTCCTAGGGAGGGACCAGTTCCTGCCACCATTGACTAACCAGGTCCTTGAAGTCTTTGTGCTCCATCCAAAAGTTTTCAAAACGAAAGGGTTTGCCCCTAGGGGAACAAGACCAATCCCAAGAAAGGCTGATGGGCCAGTGATATGAGCTAGCCGCCGGGAGGACATCAGCCAAAAGCTCCCCTGTACTATGCATGATGTTCTCCGACACCAAGAAGCGGTCCAGGCGGGAAGCCACCAAATGCTCATCTCCACGTTTGTTGTTCCACGTGAACCAGCCACACCCAGTTTCCACATCAACTAGCGGGCTCTGATCTAAGAACTCACTGAAAGCTTCCTGGTATTTGTCCAAGGCTCTTCTTCCTCCTTTCTTTTCCCCAAGATTTGCGATCAGGTTGAAATCTCCCCCTAGCATCCATGAACCCTACTCCACTTGCTCCTTGAGCCAGTTGAGGAGATCCATAAAAGATTGCTTCTCAGGGAAACAACTGGGTCCATAGATGTTCCCAACTGTTCCACGGACTCCAGAATCCAATAAGCAAAAATCTTCCATGAAAGCAAACTTATTGGCCCACCAGTTGGAGAATTCCACCGTTCGGGGCTGCCAAAGGATTGCAATACCTCCAGATTGTCCTGCTGCGTCAATAGCCATGGCATGACTTCCTTTCCAGATTTTGTCCTTAATCTTTTCGAAGCCCCCGTAGCTGCATTTGGTTTCTTGGAGGAAAAGAATATCCAGGGATTCCTACCTAATTTTACGGTTTAGGGTTTTCCACTTCCTAGGGTTACCACACCCCCTTATATTCCATGAAATGAGCTTCATTGGTGTTATAGCTGATTTGACCACTCCAGGTGAATCACACTTGTATGGCCTTCCCCTGTCCCTCTGCAGACTCCTTAGACCCCTTGGACCATTTTTTGTCCTTTGATGTTTCCTTGACCATCCCTAAAAGCACATGAAAATTAATACATGCGACTTTTAAACCTATAATCGCGTATATACGCGGGTTTGACCCCTAAAACCGCGTACATCAGGATGTGTGCATAATCCAAATCCTTTTGGAGTTTTCCTTGACATGGATCCGACTCACTTGACTCCTGGCATTCCCTATGCCTTGAGATCGCTCGGATTCGACCTTTCATTACCCCTTTGAAAAGCTATATAAGGAACTCTATGGTACATTGAAGACATATGAGAGAATTGAGAGCAAAGAAACTATAGTCCATTGTTGCCGGAACTTGTGCTTGAGTCTGCATCCCTTTGTCCCTTGGAGCACTTTTGTGTTCTTCCCAAGCTTGACTTTTGCTTGTGAGCTTGCTATCGAGAGATGGAGGATTGAGGTGGTGGAGGCCCAAGTGGGGGATTCCGTTTCTCCGATTCGCAGATGTGCTGACATAGGTTGTATCCATTGTAATCTCTGATTTTATATTAATAGAAATATCTTTTCCTGTCCAATAATGTATGTTTGAATGAATATTTTATCCATGGATGTTTTCAAATGCTTATACATTGTTGATTATATATGCTAGAATAGATCTAACACCAACATATATAGTATGCTTGTCTTGTTTACTTGTTGTTGAGGAAGTGATTTATCAATTCAAGCAGAAGTTGGAAAGCTCAACGGGGATCTACTTCAACCGTCCGGAATAAGGTACGAGGTCTGATCCTTTAGTGTTAGATATTTAATTTCTATTGCATATTGGAAAGGATTGATTTCTGGAGTCAAGCTATCTGTTGTGGTACCCCAAGCCATAGGAATTTCTCTCCGTAACAATTGGCAAACCTTTTTAGCTTCAGGGAAGGCCGCCTGGATTGTGGGATACTAACCAGATTCAATCAATTGCACTCCAACCGCTACTATGCGGTTCTTATTCGTCTTCCTTCCTTGTCGCAGTTCCTCCTTTGGTGATTTCCTCTTACTGCCCTTTTGGGCATCTGGGTCGATCCCCAAACTCTCCACAGCACTTGTTCGGATAACGGCTTCCTGGAGAAGTTCAAGCTGGCGTCTCGAGACATACCCTTGTCCCTTCTTCCTACATTCTTCCTCTATGGCATCCAAGTCTAGCTCGCCCAGATCCATGTCCTCCCCTTCGTCCTCCTTCGTTCCTTCCATCTGCTGGGCCTCCTCGTCCACTGGAGACTTGGATGGGCCTTCCTGCTGATCTTCAACCATTGGCGTAGCTTGGACCTCTTCTCCCTCTTTTATGGTCCCTAAAGCCTCGAATGAGTTCCCTTGTCTGTTCTCCTTGGGCATCAGTTCCATTCGCGCCAAGGTTCTACCTCCTCCCTTGCCGCACTTTTTGTTCTTAACCTGGGTGAACTCGTCCTCTTCCACAGCTTTGGATGGAGAGGGGGCAGCCGGGTCGGTCTTGGGGCTATCTTTGGGACAATTCCTTCCCAAGTGACCGTATTCGTGACAGTGACGACATCTAAAAGGGAGTTGTTCGTAGTCAATAGGCTAGATCCATTCCTCGTCTTCCCAGTTTAGACTGATTGCTTCTGGAGGCTCTCTAGATAGGTCCATATAAACACAAATCCGAGCAAAGGCAATATACCTTTGAATCCTCGTTTGTTCTGCTACTTTTATGAATTCTCCCATGGTGTTTCCTATGTACTGCAAGGTCTCCAAGTCCCAGTATTCGCATGGGAGGGAAAAGAGGTGAATCCAAACCGGGGCGACTGTCATGTCCTCCGTCTCTAGGTTAAAGCGCTCCTTCCATGGCCGCAAGAATAATCCAACCGAGAAGAAAAAGTATGTACCTCCCTCCATGATTCTATCCCTGTCTTCCTGGTTAAAAAAAGATAACGGTGAAGAAACCCTTTGACCCCAGCTGGAGATCGTAGTGCCCTTAGGCTTCCACACTCCATTTA
Source organism: Pseudotsuga menziesii (assembly GCA_001517045.1). Lineage (NCBI taxonomy): Eukaryota > Viridiplantae > Streptophyta > Pinopsida > Pinales > Pinaceae > Pseudotsuga > Pseudotsuga menziesii. The sequence goes on along the minus strand of LPNX010956237.1, from coordinate 660,956 downwards.
TCCACTTAACCAGGTCTTTTTCCTTCGGTCAGATCCCCACAAATTTCCCTATTAGGGCCTTTTCCTTTCAAGTCTCAATCTTACCTCTGACTGCCTTAGATCTGATTTGAATCGCGAGGATGGAAGTCGTCCTTGGGAGACAGCCGCCAATACCCGTTTGTTTGCCTCTCCTGGAATCGGGTTGAGTCTCGTCTCCTTTGCTGTCCTCTACCTGCTCCTTCCGGCTCACAAGAGGAGCCCCTCCATCCGAGGCGGGCGTCCCCTGCCCAAAAGCTGCCATGGCCCCCTGCAGGAGGCCAAAAACCGAAACCTGCTTGCAGCCCAACGCCGCCAGGACTCTGCGCACCCTGCTCAGCCAAAAAAAAACCCTTGTTCAACCCTCCGTAAAACACTTCCAAGTTGATTTATAGTTTAGTTAAATATTATTTTTCAACTAACAAGTATTTTTCTTAGGTTAATTTGTCTATCATACAATTCCAATTATATATATACAATTTTTAAACGACCTTTTATTGCAATTTTGGGACAATGGCTAGTTATATATATATTTTAATAATAACCAAGTTAATTCCTAGCTTACATCGTCCTTAAATTAAAAAAATTAAACAATTGACACGTCTCACCAAGCTATAGGGTCGGGGTCCGAAGGGATGCTCCAAATTCCTATCGACTCGAGAAAGGAACATGTCGGCTTCAATTTTCTTTTGGGTATTTTTCTCACCACGTCAGGTTTATAAAACACGAGATATTGAGTGACAGGTGTTGGAGAGGGCAAGATTGCGGTTTGAGCGTAAGCATATAATGCTAATGTCAATCTTTCTGGGCAGTAGACTGTCGTTGCGGATGGCACATTGATAGGAGGAGGGGGAGTGGAGCGGAAGGTGACAGAAAAAAATTTGAAAACACAGAGACGAAAGAGGGCAGAGTTCGTTGAACTTCCACCATTTTTATTATTCTTCAAAACCAAATTCTTTGGATTGTGAATTGGGTTTTTTCTTTGGTTTTAGATAGAGAGATATCGTTATTATCATCAATGGCAGCAGTAGCGGCACCACAGTTTCCTCCACTGGCTTCTCTGTATGTAGGGGATCTCGACCCAGAGGTTACAGACAGCCAACTTCATGAGTTCTTCATGACTATGGGAAGTGTGACCTCTGTTCGAGTATGCCGGGATAGCATGACCCAGCGCTCCCTTGGATATGGATATGTCAATTATCTTGACCCTTCAGATGGTGAGTCTTTTTCTTTCATTTCTTTTCCATTCTTGCCTAATTGGTTGAATAATTAATGCGCTTCTTCCATGTATGTTCAGCTAGGGATGCCATTGAAGCTTTGAACTACAAAAAATTGAATGAGAAACCCATTCGGATCATGTGGTCTCACCGAGACCCAATATCACGCAGGAGTGGGGTGGGAAACGTATTTATCAAGGTATATTTTGAGCCTTCCCTAATTTTTATTTTTTAAGGGCATTTAGGGTTTAGGGAATTAGGGTATGATTGATGTTCTTTTGCCAAAATTTCCCCAATTTTATATAAATCCAATCGGATAATTGATTTCTGGGCATGGGCTTTGTTGGATGCTTGCAGAATCTTCATGAGAATATTGGGAATGCAAGTCTTCATGATACCTTCATTAAATTCGGGAACATTTTATCGTGTAAAGTAGCGACCCATGATGGGAAAAGCAAGGGATACGGGTTTGTACATTTTGAAACAGAGGAATCTGCAAACGAAGCCATAGAGAAGGTTAATGGGATGCTGATAGAGGGCAAGCAAGTGTAAGTATATGGTTTTCTTGATATTAATCCTGAATGGATGTGGTGCTTATTGAGGATTTTATCGGGAAGAAGTTGTTCCTTAAGACTTTATCTACGAACTTGTTTTTTTATCTCTGAAGTTGCCTATATATCTTACCAAGTAACTTGATTGTTGGGTTTTGACAACTTTAACTCTTGGTGTTTATTCTTTTACTCTTGAGTTGAAGAAATGTTAAACCCTTATCTGCAGCAATTGACAATTCTATTAGTCTTGTTTTCACACACAGAAATGTAAACTGTCATTCGCTTTAGTGTTGTATTGCCATACAGAAATGCAAAACTTTAACTTCATTTAATCTTGTGTTGGCACACAAATACAAAAATGCTCACCTATGGCATTAGGCATGCAACACTATAAAACTTGCAGAAATTTATGCTTATCCATCTATTGTCAATCTGTTAGTCTTCTTCTAGCAGACTAAAATGTGAATCCCTAGCCTACTGTTTGAAGAGATCAATTAAATTTTTCATAATCTTGTTCTGCCATTGTTTGTCAATCTGTCTGTTTTTGTCTGGCACGAAGATGCAAAACCTTTTTCAGCTTTTTTGGGTATGCAATCCCTGACCATTTTATCTCTACTCTTGTTGTAGAAAACTGAATTGCAGAAGTCCTCCTCTGATGCATTTTACACAGTATATTCAATTATTTAATCTGTTAGTCTTGTCAAATTCTTGAAAATGTTGAGTAGGGAAATGATATCTGGGTTGCAATACTAATTCTTGTATGGAACCCAACTTCCCGATATATATTTTTCAGATGCGTTGTTATTTTTTGCTGTGTCTGTAGATATGTGGGAAAGTTCATTAAAAGGAATGATAGGATTGGATCTTCTGCCGATCAAAAATTCACCAATTTGTATGTCAAGAACTTGGAAGATTATGTAACTGAGGAGCTTTTGTCTGAGAAGTTCTCAAAGTTTGGCAAAATCTCTAATGTAGTTGTAATGAGGGATGAAAATGGCAATCCAAGGGGATTTGGATTTGTCAACTTTGAAGATCCAGATGATGCTAAAACAGCAGTGGAGAGTATGAATGGTGTGCAGATAGGTAAGTCTATGGGGTCATTATATTTGTATTTTGGTATATTTTTTTTGTTTTACATCAGCAGTTACCTGTTCATTAGTATTCCATCTTTATCTAATTTCTTATGATACTAGGTAATAAGCTCATATATGTTGGAAGGGCTCAAAAGAAGGCGGAGCGTGAGCAGATGTTGCGGCGGCAATATGAAGAGAGACGCCAAGAGCGGATATTAAAATCTCAGGTGGGTATTTTAGTTTTGAATGTCTTCTTTTTCAGGGCTATATTCTCTTATAACTTGTCTTCCTTTGCATTTGTGTTTAGGGATCAAATCTATATGTTAAAAACATTGATGATTCAATTGATGATGATGAACTGCAAAGAGTATTTAGTCATTGTGGAATGATCACTTCAGCTAAAATAATGCGGGATGAGAAGGGACTCAGTAGAGGCTTTGGATTTGTTTGCTTTACAACTCCCGAAGAAGCAAAGAAAGCTCTGGTAGAATTATCTGGTAATATTTTCATTTGTTGATATGAGTCGCTGTAGCCTGTAGTATCTCAAGGTCCACCTATTTGTCATTTTGTAACTCTCTTTAATTTTGAGTGCACATGCAGGGTCTATGTTGCATAGTAAACCTCTTTATGTAGCTATTGCCCAGCGCAGGGAGGTTCGGCGCATGCAGTTACAAGCCCGTTTTGCCCAGCCTATGCCAGCCCTTTCTGGACCTGGAGGGGCTTCTGTTCCTTCTACATATCCAGCTATGTATTATACACCTACTCCTGGTGTTGTCCCACATTTGCCCCCACGTCAAGGCATCATGTATCCACCTAGTTTAGGCTTAAGACCAGCAGGATGGAGGCCATCAGGTGGTTTGGCCCCTCCACAAAGACCTACTTTCCAACATGTGCCACTTGCTGTGGTAAGAATTCATTTGAATCTGGTATGTTTTTTCCTTTCCTTTTTCTTGTTATGATTGTGATTTCTAATGTAGTTTGCAATTTTTTATCATAGATTTCAAATAATCCCAGGCAACAAAGGCAACCGAGAGTACGTATGACTGGACCCATGCTTCCTCAGCCAGGTCAACCAATGGCCTATGTGACACCATTGCAACAACAGGCCATGGCCCCAGCTACATACAAAGATATGGCTGGAAATCAGCAGGTAATGCAATCTGATTGTTCTAGCCTTGATTTAAATATGAGGACTTCCAGTTAGTAAATGCCTTTGTCATCAACATTCATATTTTTTCTTTTATATTGTAATGTATTTTCTGTATTTCTGATAATCTTTCAACATAGCGTTTAGTAATTTTGGAATTTTGAAGAGGCAGTGAAATTTTTCTGTATCTGTAGTCCACAGGATTACAACATCATACATTAATTTAATATTTTGCATGATTACTAACGAACAACTGCGAGATTCAAAGGGACATCTCTTGATTTTTTGATTTTCTGGAATGTTGTGGTGAAGCAGCGTCCTTGGTACTCTGGGGCTGCAAAATACACACCTAATGGTCGACCTCGTGAAATGAATAATATGACACAGACTTCAGTTCCCAACGCTGGTTTTGCACCCCAAACTGCAATGAATGGATCTGCATCTATTGCTGGAGCAAGTTCTGTAGTAGTAACAAATCAAGCATCGGAGGTATGGAGCAGTGTGCTGGCTGCTGCAACACCACAACAACAGAAGCAGATGCTTGGGGAGCGCTTGTTTCCTCTTGTTCAAAATCATCAGGTCATTTGGAAGCCCTATAAAATTATGCTGTTCTCTACTTCAGAATTTTTTTGGTTCCTTTAAACCTAAGTAGAACCTAGGCCATGATGATTAAGCTAATGACGTATTTGTCTACAGTTTGAACTTGCAGGTAAAATTACTGGGATGCTGTTGGAGATGGACAATAATGAGTTGTTGCTTTTGTTGGAGTCGCCTGATTCCTTGGCTGCCAAGGTAGAGGAAGCTGTCCAAGTCCTCAAAATGTCCAAGTCGAAGGTGTCAGCTCAAGATCCTCACACTGGAAATTTCTTGGCTGGAGAGATTGCCGTCAACTGATAGTTTTGTAGTGTGAATTTATTTTTTGATAGTACATTCATTCCGGCTTTCTTAATATACATAAATGGTTGAGTGAGAGAATCAACAAATTTGAAGTTGAAACATTAGTCTAGCTTTTTGTGCCTCAGCATTCTTCTATAACTTTTCTGGTCTGATTAACCATGGAGGTTATATTAGCTCTATTCTTTGATTAATTTTTAAAGGGCAATGCACCATAAAATTTGAAATTCCTGTATTTTATTATATGAACCTGACATTGTAATTATTGGGTATCAGGTTGCCAAATTAAAAACATGATGTTTCAATTGAAAACATTATTGCAATGCAAAGTTGCAAACTATTGCAGTGTTATTGAATGGGCTATTGCATACATTGTTATTAGTTAGATGCAGTGAAATTCATTAGCTCATGAGTTATCATTGTTTCAAATTGAACTAGCAAAAAATGGAACTTGTAGCTTTAGCGACCTTATTTCTTTGAACTGTTTTTGTTAAAATGTCTCATTCAAAAACATTACTTGTTAAGAGCTGTTGAATTTTGATTAGTGAAATTCTTCACAATGCGGTGACTCTGATTCACATTTTTTGGGCTGAGATGAGAACTATATCCATTATAGTTATATCCACTTTCATGATTTTATCTTCTATTGCTATGCAATTATTCTTGACATGAACGTCATCATTTCCAGTAAAGCTAGATATTAGTTGAATGCTTTTCTAGTACTAAGCGAGTTGTTGTAGCACATTAGGGTCTGAACTATTCTTCTGTCAAGGACAGGAACAAAGAACTTCTACACGAAGGCCAAAGGGAAATGGAAATAAGAAATTTTATCTACAGTCCAGGGAGGAAATTGTACAGCTGTTTTTGGGCACACATTGCATTCTGGGAAATGTATTGAAAAACTGGGAACGTTGCTCATGTGATAGGCCTAGCTAATGATAGGTAAATCTCTAGGTAGAAAGGTTCAAATTCCCCTGTTAAGTTCTGTCGATGTTGCATAAAATTTCAGGTTGGGGTCTATTTCTTGCTTGGAAATGTGTCAGGTGGGTATGCTATGAAATGCTACTAGGAAAGGGAGTTAATTATTCTAATATATGACTAGAATTGGCCAAGTCACTACTGAGAAAGTCAATATACTACAAAAATAGGTTCAAATGGTCGCTTTCCATGCTAATGGTTGGTATCCACGCTACTGGTTGGTTTCCATACTAGTTTGCAATTAATCTTTATGTATGACATAGAGTTGCTTGCCTAACAATGTGCAAAGCTTTAGATAGCCCAATTTGTATGAGAACTTGAATTTCCTGGTTCATGATGAATCGATTGGCCTGTTAAGTGGTTTAGTTTTTCAGTGATCTTTGGCTCTGCTTCCAAAGAGACAGAGCAGAGGTCGATATTACTTTCCATTCTCTCCATCCTTTGTATGTATGGATTCAAAGTTATCGACCTCACTTTTGGCATGCTTTGATCTTGCTCGATTATCATTTAGCCCTTTTTTCCATCTCATGTATCATTTACATTTTCTAGATTTTGGTTTCTGGCTACATTATATGCTAAATTCTGGACATTACTGTGAGCATCCACTTTGTGTGTGTTTTTCATAACCATTTTTGTACAATCTGTTTGCTATTCATTGCTATGGTCGTGTTCATAAAATTCTAAAAGGATAGAGCACTTGAATTACTCGTTTCTACAAACATATACTTGTAAATGGATTGGGAGATGAAGTGATGCAAAATGAAGTGATGTGGCATTTAATGTTGGTAAAGATTTGAATGGTTAGAGTAATTGTGAGTCTAACCTCATCAAAGATGGGGCACTTGGATTACCTTTTTCTACAAACAGAGGATATGACAAAATGGAGTGATATGGCATTTTGTTATGAAGTGATGCAAAATGGAGTGATATGGCATTTTGTTATCTAGGATATGACATTTATGTTAGTAAAATTGTTGAATGGTCCAAAGCATTTTGAAGGAACACCCATGTTTTAGAGCACAGACCCCTCTTCGGTGGGAGTAATTGTGAGTCTAACCTTAGGATGAGGTCATAGTTAAAAGTCGGCTTGAACATGCATCCAGAGGGCAGGGAAAATGCTTTTCCACGTTATGTTATGCAAAAGCATGCTATCACAGATTTGCTAGGGTTTGATGGTATTAAATGACTTAATATTAAATTTAGAATTATAGGGTAAGAAAATAGTCTTGGAAAAACTGGGCCTTGATCATTCACCAAGTTTTCAAGATAATCTGATGGTAGAGCTTTATTTATTGCATAAAGTTTCTTATTTATCAACGTGCAAAGTTTTAGATAGCCCAACTCGAAAGAGCTTAAATTTTCTGGTTCATCTTGAGTCATTTTCTTTGGTAGGTGGTTTAGTTTTGGGTTGTTCTTTGACTTTGCTTTCAATTAAATAAAGCAGAGCTAGAGTTTGTGTATATCTTTTGTTATGTTCTCTTCATTGCTATGTGCTCATCTAGGTTTTTCTGTGCTCTTGAGCATTTATATATAGAACTCTTGACTGGTTTTGACATATTGACTGTAAATATTAATAGCAGATGTTTAACTGTCATCTCACTAGTGGATTTTAAATCTTGCTTTGCCATTTTCAAGCTCTTGCATCTTTAATTCTTTGACTATTTCCTATTTCTTTCCTTATTTGCCCTTTCTTTATTCAGCGATTCCTTCTCTATGAACATAGTATCCTAGTAGAACACTGAAACATCTACATTATTGTTTTCTTCTCTCTCTATATTTTTTAATGTTTCCGTTAGAGACATCCTTGCCCATACCTTTCCTACTTGTACCTCCTTTCCTTCTAATTGGCAGTGCTATTGGGTCCCTCGTAAGAGCCCTTTTATCTAGAGTGAATTTTCATGCTGGGTCTAAATTCTCATTTTTGAGTTTGCTTACATTTTTTATTGCTTTTATTCTGGTTGCTCTTGTGAACGTCTTTTGTATTTATTCTATTGGAAGTCATTCCAGTTACCACTTGCCTGTTTTAAATATGTTCTTTGTTTATACTCTATTTCTTGTGCTGTTCATTTTCATTCAGCTGCTGTATCCTAGCAGATGTTGTAAACTGTCTTCATCATGGGTCTCTTACATCTTTTAAATAAGATTTGTTTTTCTTGTTTCCCAATTTTTTTTTAATTGCCAACCAGTGCTATCTTTTCATTCTAGTCGCTCTTTTGCAGGTCTTTTGTATTTATTCTATTGGAAGTCATTCCAGTTACCACTTGCATGTTCTAAAGTCGTTCTTTGTTCACTCTATTTCTTGTTTTGTTTATGCTGTATCCTAGCAGATGTTGTGAATTGTCTTCATCTTAGGTCTCTCTTACATCTTTTATATAAAATTTGTTTTTCTGGTTTTCCCTAAATATTTTGGGTATCCTTGCCTAAACCTCTCCTTTGCATTCCTCTTTTTCCTGATGTTGTGAATGCTATTATGAACATGGAAACTCCAAAAATTAGATTGTATCCTTCCATATTCTCTTCTCATGTTTTATTTCTGATTGAGTGGAGTACTAACTGTATCATATTGTATATTATATTCATAGTGATTCGATCCCCACAGAAAATTAGGGCTACAAAAATTTAAAAAGAGAAGAAACATCAGAATTAGAACCAATAACTTCATCAACGACATTAATAGCAATAGAACCCACCTTGTGGTCCTTTCCAACAGTTTGGTCAATGACCTCCACTTGTTCTGCATGTCCACGATGATTTTCAAGTACCAGAGGTGCCCACTTGTTATGCATTGCCACACTGATTTTCAAGTACTAGAGGTGATTTCCTGAATAGTGGTGTTGACCAATGGATAGTACGTGTCGATCAGCGTGTTGCAATTAACTCTTAATAAATGTTGCAGGAGGTGCCAACCAAAACAAGTAAATGGCTAATGATTCGTTCTCTAGATGATCAACCTATAATTTGGTACTTTAGATGATCGACCTATAATTTGGTACTTTGACTTGATTGGAAGATGACAAACACTATCGTTCATAATTTTGATAAACCATTTTTGTAATTAAAAAGAATTTGTCTTCACATAAAATTGCTCTAAAGTACTCATTCAATATTTGTTTTTAGTATAATTGGTCTTTAGATTAATATTTTTTGTCTCCTCATTGTGCATCAATGATTTTTTGTCTCATTGTGTATCAATGATTTTTTTTGTACCTAGGGGAGTTTGTTAAAACTAACAAAATTGGCTTCAAATAATTTATTTATGCACTGAATTCCCAAAACAACATTAGATTAGAGAGTCTCCCAATGCCTTGAGAGTGACATAAAGAGATGTATTTGAAGCCTCTTTGAGGGGTAAACCTCCTTTTACAATGTATCAAATGCACAAAATGAGATGAGATACTCATTCAACTAGGTCCCCTTGGCATATATAGGAGACAAATACCACAATTGCAATTAAAGTCTTAATTGACCATACAAAACAATTAAGGTCATACCTAACCAATAAAGACTTAATATAATAATAGAAATGTAATTGCACAATATATATGGCTTAACATGCCCCTCTTCTTCAAACAACTGTTGTCCTCAATACTTGATTAACCATGGATGTTTCTGCATGAAGAGTTCATTTTCCCATGTCCCCCCTTTTATTGAAATGTTCTTCCACTTGATGAGGTACTCGGTGATTGCTCAATTCTGTAGTTGTTTGATCCATGTATCAAGTATTGTTTTAGGTTATAGTATCGTTTTTCCTTCATCAATATTTCGTAAAATAGTCATTGGGATCTTGTCACCACTTGCATTTTAAAGGCAAGAAACATGGATATTGGATGTACATGTGAAGATGGAGACAACTCCAATTTGCAAGCCATACTTCCAATGTTTTGCAACACCTTATAGAGACCATAGTACTTTGGTGCTAATTTATTGTCCTTTTTCTACTTAAGGGACATCTATTTGTATAGTTGCGGCCTCAAAAATATCCAATCCCCTACTTGAAATTTCCTTTCATTATGATGTTGGTCTACTTATAATTTCATCATATTTTGTGTTATAGCCAAGTTGTGTTTCAATAGTTGGAGAACCTCTTGTTGGTGCTCTATGTGATTCTCCCTCTTTCAAAGATGACGTGATTGATGGAGGACAATAGCCATAAAGTGTTATGAATGGTGACATTTTTTTTTATGAAATATGGGAATATATCTTGTGTCACCACTCTACCAAGGGAAACCACTTGACCCATTATGTTTGTTTATCAGATGCAAAGCAACAAAGATACCATTTTAGTCATTTTTTCACAAATGTTAGTTTACCCATCATATTGTGGATTGTAAGAGAAGCCGTGAGCCAATTGAGCACCCAAACAAGAGAATATTTCCTTCCAAAAATTACCAATGAAAATTTGATTTTTATCACTTATAATAATTTTGGAGATTCCATATAGCTTTTGAACCGTTTCCATGAACGCTGTAGCTATTGTACTTGCTTTACAAGGATGAGAAAGAGAGAAAATGGGCATACTTTGTGAATTGATCCACCACTACAAGTAGACCTATGATAAAATCCATTGAGACTTTTGCCCAATGTTTACTTGGTATGACTAGTGGTTGTAGAAGCTTTGGTGTCTTGACTACCTCTCCCTTATATGTTGGAAAACCAAACATTTTGCCACAATATTTTGGCCATTAGTTTTAATACCTTTCCCTCAAAAATCCTTCTTGATCCTTTGGTAAGTTTTCAAAAATATTGAATGTCTTCTTGTAGGAAAAGTGTGCAATTCCAAAAGGACCTTTTGTTTGAGTTGGAAATTCTTACATAAATATAGGTGATATTGGTACCATAGTGAATCATTACTCTACAAAATTTTATCTAATGCATTAGGGTCCTCTTGTAGTTGTTGAATTATGTTGCATGCCTTTCAATCTTACCTCCATTCTATCCTTGCTTCTTCCACTCAATCATATCATGTAATGGAATTAACACAAAGTAAGCCCTTTGTGTCTCCTTCTTTCTTTGAAAGTGCATATACCACCACATTTTGTTTTCCATTTTTGTAGGTACTTTCAAAGTCATAACCTAACATCTTTGTAACCCATTTTTGTTTCTCTTCTAAAGAAAGTCGGTGTTCTAAGAAGTACTACATAAGACTATCATGATCCATTCTTACCTTTAAGTGTCTTCCTATTAGGTAAGGGAATCATTTCTTAATTACATACAATATGTCCACATTTCATTTTCATAAATTGGGTTGTGTTTTCTTTTAAGTTGGTAACTTTCAAAGGCAAGCACCCTTCCTTCTTGCATTAAAACTACACCAATTTCATGCATCAAGGCATCACATTCCACAATAAATGTTTTTGTGAAGTCACGCATGGCTAAAACAAGAGTTGTATACATAGCTTCCTTAAGTTTTTCAAAAGATTTGGTTGCTTCTCGAGTCTAAGAAAATGCCTCATTTTTCAATTACTTTGTTAAAGTTGTTGCTATTTAACCTTACTTATTAGTGAACTTGTAGTAATAGCCTGTCAATCTTAAGAATCCTCTAAGATTTTTCAAGGTTTTTGGAATAGGCCATTCCGTTATAGCTTTAATTTTTTTAGGGTCCATTTTGACACCTTTATGAGACACAATATGACCCAAATATTCCACTTCCCTGAACCCGAAAGGAACACTTAGAATGATTGACATATAGTTGGTGCTCTTTGAATAGTCTTAAGACCATGTCAACATGTTGTACATGCTCTTCTCAAGATTTGCTATAGATGAGTGTATCATAAAAAAATACTAACACAATTTTTTAAGGAAGGGTTTAAAAATAGAATTAATCAAGCTTTGAAATGTGGAATGTGCATTGGTAAGACCAAATGGCATCACCAAAAATTCATAATGATGTTCATGTGTTCTAAATGTTGTTTTTGGAATGTCTTCTTGTCTCATTCTAATTTGATGATATCCAGAATGGAGATCCAACTTGGTAAAGAAAATTGCTCCATGTAATTCATCTAATAAGTCATCAATAACGTGAATAGGAAACTAATCTAATAACTCATCTTTCAAATGGTCATCTTATTGAGCTCTCTATAATGTAGACACATACACTACAAACATTTCTTTTTGTGAACCATCATCATTTGTGTAGAGAAAGCACTTTGGATAGGATGAATGTGTTGAGGCCTGGAAAATCGCAGGCAACAACAGCAAGGGATTCTTCCCAGTCAACGTTTCCAACTAGCCCATGACTGTTTGGTGTAGGGAATCCGTCCAGTTTGCAGTTGGGATACCGTAGGTCAAGTAACAAAAATAAAAGGTTTTACCGGTTGTGGCCCAGTCCACCGTATATATTTTTGTATTTTTTAGTTTTAAGTATGACATGCAAATGCCTATCTAAAATGCAGATTGATTGAGAATGCAAGGAGTGTTCACAATGTGATGCGCATGTTCTTACCTCTCGTCTTAGGCTCTCTTGCATCTAAATCACACACACGGCAAGAAATTAAAACTGACTACCTAACCTATCCCTAGGAAGCAAAATTATCACTTATTAATGACTAATGGATTTTGTGCATGCATTATAAAAAGAAATTACAGATAGCTGATACTTCTTTCAAACGCATGGACATTTAAAGATATTTAAACAACCAGATAGCCAATTGTTTATGAACAACATTCATTACTCAGTGGAAATTCTCATAAAATAAACCAGAGATCACTCATACAAGAACATCGGTTCAAAGAGTTAGAACGATCTCACAGTTAATGGACAAAACGCTGAAAACGAAATAGTTCCTCTTCAACAAATCCATAGCATAACATTTGAACATTCCACCAAGCTTTCTCCAACATGCAAACTATAGTTATTATTGCAAAAGGAAATAGTTCTTCTTACAATATGTCTTCACCAATCTAACTGGGAAAAAGTCCCCTCTCTTATCTAAATCTTCTATATTTATACAAAAAGAACAATACTGTTGGGCTGCCCACGAATGACTCTTGGGCTTCCCCAACTCTTCACCTCCCATACTTTTCTTTCATTAAGTGCTTATCAAAATTATAGTATATTACAATAAAACAAATAAAGTGCTCATGAGGAGGGACCCGTTTGACTATTCAAAAACTTTTTCCATGCTAAAGCCTCTGAGGCAATGCTTTCAAACTCGGAAGGTTCTAAGAAACGAATATTAATTTCAAATTTAGAGGCCTGATTCCTTATTGCTTCTATTCTGGTTGCGCTCAGGAAAAGTTGGTCCTCAAGCAACTGCACACTAATCGCGGAATGAGCTACTTCATTCTTCAGGGTTTGCTCATCTAAGGCTTTGATGTGCTGGATCCTTTGTTCATCTTCTTGATATCCTTTTTGCAACATCTCCAAAAACAGGATGTGGTCTGGAAAAGTATCCATTCTTTGCTCAGCCTCTACCTGGCATCGATTATAAGTGATCAGAAGTCTCCTGAAGAATTCTGCACAAGCCCCTTTTGTCTTCTTAACAGCCTTCTTGAATTCTTCGGCTGTGTTGATGGCAAAATCCAGCAAATCGTAGTCCTGCCTTAGGGCTTGTTGATCTTTTGAGGGTAACTCTATGGGAGTTTCTTCATTCGCTTCCAACCTCGCCATCCTTCCTATCAGGACTTCTAGGATGTCCTTCGATCTGTCAACAAAATATGAAGAGGCTTCCAAAATCTCTTCTAGTCGGCTGTCTACCTGCAAAACCTTGCACCTTTCTTCCTCTATGGCCACTTGCAGCTGGTGCATCTTGCTTCTCTGTGCCAGAACATGCTCCTTGAAAGGATGAAGACTGACCTGTTGTTCCTTGGCCTCTTCTAGAGCTGCTGTCAACGAGGTAATCTGTTCTTTAAGTTCTGCATTCTGCCCCTGCGATTGCCTCTCATATTCCTCCAAGGTAGCCTTCTGCAGCTCCAACTCCCCTATCGTGCCTAGCATCTGCTCCTTTTCCGCCCTCAACCCTTGACATTCTTGTTGTACTTTCTCCAAAATTTCTTGGGCAGCCTCCATAGATCTCTTCTCTACTTGGAGGGACTGGAGCTCAGCTTGTGAAGACTTCATTTCTCGTTGTATGTCTTCAAACTTTCTTTTTAACTTATTATTTTCCTCTCTTTCCTTTCTTAGGGTATCTTTGAGCTGGGAAGAGGACTTCTTTGACTGTTCAAGATCAGTCATTATTCTATCTACATTATCCGTGGAAGCATGGATCAATGCAGCCCCTGCTCTGATAGTGAACCCGGGGTCCTTGTCTGTCCCATATACGACAGTTGTATCATTTATCATTTTACTGGACTGCCCCCCAGTTTCGACCTTTCTCTTGTTCCTCTTTACTATCCTTTTCATTTCCTTATCATAAAAGATAGTATTAAAATCTGGTACCTCCTCCCCTTTCTTCTGCTCAAAAGGGATTAGCCTAAGGGTGGGGATCATAGCCTGTCCTAGTGTGCTACCAGCAGCTGCCTCAGGATCTTGAATATCAGGGTTCCCCAAGTCTTGAGCCTGACTGTCTGCTATATCGGAAGTTGATTGCTCTGTCACTATCTTTGTTAGCTTTAGCTTTCTGCATCCTGCTTCTTCAACTCCTCATCCATCTTTCTTTTCTTTTCTTCTTCCTCGCTCTTGGCAGCTTCTTCTGCCTTTTTAGCTGCTTTTGGTGCAGCTCTTCTCTTCTCTTCCCCCTCTCCTTTGAGCCAGCTTTCGGCCTCTTGTGCTAGTCTCCTAGCATCTTCATTTCTTTTTCTAGTTTCTTCCTCCTCTACCTTTGCTTGCTCATCCTGTCCTTTTCTGCCTTTGGTGGTGATTTTCTTCTTAAACCTTCTTCTTAAGGCTGTTATATTTTGTGTGCTACGGAATATGGATTCTTCTCTGTCCCAATGGCTGGTGTATTCAAAATGTACATTCGCCTCTTTGTAGTGCTCTGCCACCTTATTCCAGGAATCATTCCTGTGGAAATGCATTTCCCCAATAAGGAATTTCCCTAACTCTTCCACGAATTCGTCAGCTTTCTTGACTCTAGTAAACTTGTAGCTTCCCAACCTGAATGGCAAAGGAGGGTAGGCTGCTTTCTTATGTTGAAACAGAAAGCTCCCTATGCCATCGAAAAAGACTTGTCTAACTGCCTCTTTGTGGATTACATAGTCAGTGGCATACTTAGGCAGTAGTGAGGGTGCTCTAGAGCATCCAAACATTCTGAAATATAATCCATCCTTAGTTAAGTAATAGTATGCATATTCTTCAATCACCTGCAATGCCTCCTCTGACATGCAGTTGCACTCCTTTAAGAAAATCAATGTATATAGTGGCATAATGAAGTGTTCACACACTTCCCTATAGTGACTGTGGTATTTGTGGGCCCACAGTGGCTTGTATGCTGAGTAGAATGGTATTCTTTCTCGATCCCGGATGCACCTTAGATTGGGGAAGGGTTGGTTGCATAGTATGCAATCAATCAGTATAGAGATCATGTAGAACTATGATCTCTTCTGCGACACCCCTCCTAATGCTGATGCAATGCAGGCTGAGAGGTTGTTGGACACAATGTTTGCCCAGTTGAAAACTGTCCCCTGTGTTGCAACATAGAAAATGATAGGCACCCACTCCAATTTGAAGCTTTTACCTTGGGCCCTCCCAAAAATCCTATTCAGCATCAGGGCAATGAAACTGTAAGGGGTTCTTATACTTGCAGTGTCATATTCCCTGGTCGGCCTAGTTCTAAAGTTCTTTCCAGGCATGAGCATCATTTTCAGTGTCTCGATTAGGTCCATCCTAATGGCCTTCAGCCAGTCTTCAGTCAGGTATACTTGTGCTTCTGGTAAGTTGTAGGCCAATGCTACATACCCAGGGCTATAAGCAGCATAGCCCTGTTTATCAACATTTTCTAAAATCATGGTGGTTACATCTGCCCTGGGCAGAATCCACCCAATCACCTTTGAGCACGGAAAAAGCTCAGGTCTAGTAGCAATTTTCATTAATGAAGACCTCTCTATATTGGCATAGATGGTTTCTTCTTCAAAATTTATGTCAGGTACTTCTCGGCGGGTAATTAATCTGTAAATTCCCCCCCATTGATATTCGGGTTCCACACCAACTATGCCTTTGGTGTCCTCGTAGGTGTATTCGACTGTAGTAATGATTTCGACTTCGGGTTGCTCTTCTACTACGAGAGCCTTCTTCTTCTGACGTTTAGACATCTTGGATTCTGAGAAATTTCCCTATCATATACAAAAAATTCTTTTAGGTTCTGTTGGGTCATTTCCAGATAAGATTCAAAATGGAGACAACTGTTTAAGCATTTTACCTCATTTACGCTAAACATGAGTGCAACTATGAAGAATAAACAATAATGCTCAAAAATCAAATGTTCCCGCATAAAATTAATCTGCCCCAGGGCCAAAACCAGCTCTCAACCAACATTCGCAGAATTAACCTAGAAAAGCATGGCCTTTCTAAAACGACGACAATCCTCTTCCTAATGCTGAATAGAAAACAGTTTCAAAAACCCCCTCTCGGCACTGTGGATTACAACGTTACGCGGTGCCTGATCTCAAGTGAGGACGTTGCAAGTGGTATCGCACTAGAAGATAAGGGGAAGCTAGATTGTTGTAAAAGCTCTCACTTCATGGTCTGAAAAGGTAATGCACTCGGACCCTAAACTGGGCCGGGGTTCACCCTCGAGCTCGAGCAGTCTCATCCCAAGCGAGAAGTAAAACAACATCACGGACCTGGTTCATGAAGACAAGGGTGATTGAACTGTGGAACCAGACTCATGGCATCTTGGCCGAAAACCATGAAACGCCCTCCCCGGACGGCCAAACACAGACTGGGGGAAACTGGTGCGGACAGCGTAACGGCCATCTACACCGGTTTCCCCAGCAGTCGAGTGCGGTCTGCAAAAACCCAATGGCCGCGAAAGTCATCATTGGAAAACTAAGAAAACCCCCACCGGACAGCCATACTATTTAACTTGAAAATATATACAGGCTGGGATAGGAAAACCTAGGAAAACACTAACCGCGAAGACAACAAAAGTAGTTCGACCAATCAAATGGAACGGAAAAAAGGGCATAAGGGCCTACCTGGCACTGTGCTGCGCGACTGGTGGAGGAAAACCGATGATCTTCCACGTCAGAGCCACCTAGGAGCGAAGGTACCGACAACGAAATTCTTGGTCTGCTCGAGCGAAAACGACAGCACGGAGAAAAATCTAAAATAACAATAAAAAATGAAACACCCCAAACCCCAATATATATATGTCACGGTCAACATGCAATCGACGGGAAAAAAATAGATCATCGGGCGGCAAAAAGGCTATGGGATCGACGACCAAGGTACTATCTCCTCCGCAACGGCGAATGAAGAAAACGTCAGAGCGCTCGCAATGGTGTTGGCGGGAGAAACAAATAAGCACTCGCATCGGAGTTCGCGGGACTAGGGCTTCAGGTCAAAAGATGATTAGAGAGCCGCAATGATGAACTCGTAAAAGAAACGAGTTCCGTAGACCAGAAAAACGGAGTCAGAATAAACATGTCTTAAGCGAAAAATATCGTTCAAGTGGACAATAAAAATCAAACTATCGGAAGCCTAGTTCTTTCTATAGCCGCAACAACGAAAGTTGAAAAGAACCAAAGACTGATGAAACAGAATGGCGGGGATTGGAAAAGGATGAAACAACTCTTGGACAACTTCGCAGAACCATTTCCGCAACTGCGGAAAACGTATAGACAAAGGTTCCGACGAGATTTCAAAATAACTGCCAATAAAGAAAATACATCAGAGACCAAATACACTTGACCTCGGACTTGAGGTCCGGTTCTTCTCCGCAACGGTGGATGTGCAGACGACTAGACTCCTGACTCAAAAGTCCAAAACACTTCCGATGGCGAGGCAAAATTAATTCAAACATTAAACAAAACCAAAAACTGAGCAAAAATGAATTAAAGGAGGGTCCCAAAATTTTCTGAATTTTGGGAAATAGTTGCAGCTGCAACAATTGGCGACTACCTGGTGAACCCCAGATTTCTGAATTAACTTCCTCCCAGTAAAAGACTGTTTAATAATCCAGCTCATAAGTTGAATTTTCTAGATGCTTGTATTCCTAAGATGGCAATCACATGCATTTAAATCATTGAGAATAGTCCATTCTTTGGAAATGGGAACACCCAAAATATTTGAAAGTCTGGATAACTCTTTTCAGGCTTAGTAGGTCAGTTTTATTTTACCTCTGTCTTTGGGTAGTTTCTAGCTTGGACACCACAGGATCGTAACATATGGCAAACAAAACTATTCATTTGTTCATCATTCCCATGCCACTTGCACTTTTGTGCCCATTTGAACTTTTGTTCTTATGAGTCCTCCATCTGCTTTTCTTTCTGAATTTTTTTATTTAGGCTCTTCCATCCATAGTGTCCTTTTGTGTGAGAGATGTATTTACTTTTTAGCTCATAGACGGAGAAGAACTTTTAGCAGATTGATATTCATGTTTTTGATACTTTGCTTTGATATGCATTGCTTCTTTTAGGAGTTTTGACTCTTAAAAGCCTTTAGGATTTGAAATCATGGCATGGGATCATTTATATATAATAAACTGTTTACCTTGCTTCCTTTCCATGGGTCTTTTGCTATCACTCCCTAGGACATCTTAGATGTGAAATGGATGGAGCCTCGAAATAGTATTACAGACCTCTTAATTCTGAGTTATTTTCAGGGGTTAAGCAGAACTTTAATGAGTGCATAGCCATTTAAGAACACTACTTACTAGAAGAAGTTCTATTATTTCAAAATAAAATGCACAGTCTTTTCCCAAAGATTTCAGTTAATCGAGAACCCTGATGCTTTCAAATGCAACCAAAAGTTTGCTTCTTTTATTCTAAAACAAACCAAAATAACCAGAAATAAAAGCGGTAAATCAAAGCAAAACTGCATCAGATTATTTATGTACAAGGTCATTAAATCAAAAGAAAATAAAATTGTGCCCACCCCTGAAAATATTTCAACTTATGAGTCAAGGGGCTAGGCTGGATTGCAGACATGAGATACCTAACCATGGTCTAATTCTGCTATTTTTGAAACCGAAACTATGTCTACCAATTTACAATCACTCCCATCAGCCTGTGAAAATTGAAGGAAACCAGGCTGAGTGTCAGTCATATTGTTGGCTTCTTCTGATGCATGATATATTAGTTCAAACTCCATTAGATAATTCCCCAAAACAGAATTAGCAGATTCATTACCTTCTTCCAACTTAGTGATATTGTGCTTCATGTAAGGTTCTCTTAAAATTTTGATCCGATTTGGGATCCCCTTATGAGGCAACCACAAATGTGACCAATCTGAAGCAAAATACCCTTTTAACCTTGTGGACCAGTCACGGTTCAGAATAAGTCCATATCCATCCGGTATGTTAGCCACCACAATATCAATAAATTGACATATCTTGTTATTTGCAGATAAACAAATGAGAACATTCTCCATTTCTCCCACTACTTTGACATTAGTTTTGTCTAGTTGAGTGACTTCCCAAGTAGTAGGTTTTGGCTGTCCATTAATTTGTTTGCACACTGCGAGTGGCATAACATTCACTGATGATCCATAATCTACCAAACAATTATGCATCTTATGATTCAGCATTTCCAGAGTCAAAAGGAAAGGTGGGGTTCTAGCTTTCTCTCCCCCACTTGATTCAACATCTTCCTCCACAAGTTGGTTTTCGGTGGGTATCTCTTTCTCTGGCTCTTTAGGCTTTTCAGTGCTTTCTTTGTTAACACCTACTTGTTCTTCCATAAGCTTAGCAGGCTTGTTGATTTGCTCTATCTCTTGGGTGAAAATGGTAATTTCGGGTACTTTATCTTCAACATTGTTCTTTGGCTGTCTCTTGACATTCTCTTGCAACTTTTTAATTTTTGAAATTATTGAATTATCTTTACTTACCAAACTCATGTTTTTTGTTGTCGTTGGCCCATTCTCAGGTTTAAAAATACTTTTTTTTTGGTATCAAACAGCGAGACACAATCCCATAAAAACATGGTATCATTTTCTTGTTTTTCTATGGTCTTTTTACCTTTTCCCTCTTCATCACTGTCCTCAGTCAATTTAGAGTCCAAGAGCTGAATCATTACCAATGTCATTGAATTTAACCATTGAGGACAATTCTTTTCAGAATGGGGTTGTTGGTGAAAAGTGCAGAAATTATCCATCCCTACCTCTGTCAGATTCATTTGTGCTGAACCGTGTGGAGGGGTCTTGAATTGGTTGTTCTCTTCCCTTTTTTTGTAGTAAGGCTTATAAGCTTTCTGAGCTTCCTTTTCCTTCTCCAAATCTATTATTCTGTTGGAAAGCTTTTGCATCATCTTTAACATCCCCGCAAAATCATGTGATTGCTCCTCTTTAGGTTTAGACAACAATAAGGCTCTTTTCTCGGTAGTTTTTTCTCCAGATTGCTTGGGATAATCTTCTATACTTTCATTTTCAGCCTCTACTCTTTCTGCTTCTTCATAAGTCTCTGCTAACGTAGGCTTAACTTGAGCTTTTGCGAACATAGCCAAATCCGGACCTAAAGCTGAGGTATAATACTCAATCAGAACTTTATCAGAAGGATTATCAATTGCAGAGAAGTTCTTGAGGTAAGCAGAAAACTTTGAGTGAAATTGTGTACCTTCTTAGTCCTTTCTTTTTTTAAAGCGCCCAAACCTTTCATTAGTGCTGCATGCGTCTTTTGGGCTGCATACTTGTTTCTAAAAATCCTCTCAAAGGTATCCCAATCTGGGATAGAGTTTGCAGGAAAACCAAAGTACCAGGATGTTGCTGCTCCTTTAAGGGTATGTGGGAAAAGTCTACAAACAACATTCTCATATTCCCCAGCCCTTAATCCTTCTATTTCTAAATAGAAACTTTGCAAATGATCATCTACTACAACCTTCTCATTAGGATCAAACTTAGGCAACAACTTCTCAAAATCTTGAGGCAAGTCATGCAACGGAGGTGTTAGGTTCAAGGGTGATCTGGATTTCCAAGCTGGTGGTGGATTTGGTGGGTTAGGCTGGTTTGCATTTACACCTGCCATGAGTCTAGGTGGAGAGTGAGGAGGTGAAGGAATAGGAGTAAGAACAGGAGAACCGTAAGGTGTGTTTGGGTCTACTTGATTCAAAGGCTGAACAACCTCCGGTAATGCTCCTTCTACTAACTCTTCCAAGTCTCCAACCAACACTGAATCTTCCAAGATGGGACGGTCTTTCTTCTTGTATTCTCTTCGGGGTAAATTAGGGATGATGGGTAATCCTCCAATACTCTTTACATAGGCCCGCGTGTGTCTCCTCAGATCATTTATCACTTGGTTGTCCACAGCAAATAGATGTTCCCTATTCTCTTGAGTATTTGGATCAGGACACAAACTGCTTTCAAAATTATCACTGGTGGAGTTATTTCGAGAAAATGAGTTTCCTCGGCCAGCTATGCATTGGCGGCCCTCCTTCTAGTTCCAGAAACTGTTGAGGCCTAGAAAATCGCAGGTAACAACAGCAAGGGATTCTCCTCAGTCAACGTTCCCAACTAGCCCGTGACTATTTGGTGTAGGGAATCCGTCCAGTTTTTGGTCTGGCTACCGTAGGTCAAGTAACAAAAATAAAAGGTTTATCCAGTTGCGGCCCGGTCCACTGTATATATTTTTGTATTTTTTAGTTTTAAGTATGACATGCAAATGCCTATCTAAAATGCAGATTGATTGAGAATGCAAGGAGTGTTCACAATGTGATGCGCAGGTTCTTACCTCTCGTCTTAGGCTCTCTTGCATCTAAATCACACACACGGCAAGAAATTAAAACTGACTACCTAACCTATCCCTAGGGAGCAAAATTATCATTTATTAATGAGTAATGGATTTTGTGCATGCATTATAAAAAGAAATTACAGATAGCTGATACTTCTTTCAAACACATGCACATTTAAAGATATTTGAACAACCAGATAGCCAATTGTTTATGAACAACATTCATTACTCATAGTGGAAATTCTCATAAAATAAACCAGGGATCACTCATACAAGAACATCGGTTCAAAGAGTTAGAACAATCTCACAGTTAATGGACAAAACGCTAAAAATGAAATAGTTCCTCTTCAACAAATCCATAGCATAACATTTGAACATTCCACCAAGCTTTCTCCAACAGGAAAACTGTAGTTACTATTGCAAAAGGAAATAGTTCTTCTTACAATATGTCTTCACCAATCTAACTGGGAAAAAGTCCCCTCTCTTATCTAAATCTTCTATATTTATACAAAAAGAACAAGACTGTTGGGCTACCCACGAATGACTCTTGGGCTTCCCCAACTCTTCACCTCCCATACTTTTCTTTCATTAAGTGCTTATCAAAATTACAATATATTACAATAAAACAAATAAAGTGCTCATGAGGAGGGACCCGTTTGACTATTCGAAAACTTTTTCCACACTGAAGCCTCTGAGGCAATGCTTTCAAACTATGAAGGTTCTAAGAAACGAATATTATTTTCAAATTTAGAGGCCTGATTCCTTATTGCTTCTATTCTGGCTGTGCTCAGGCAAAGTTGGTCCTCAAGCAACTGTACACTAACCGCGGAATGAGCTACTTCATTCTTCAGGGTTTTCTCATCTAAGGCTTTGATGTGCTGGATCCTTTGTTCATCTTCTTGATATCCTTTTTGCAACATCTCCAAAAACAGGCTATGGTCTGGAAAAGTATCCATTCTTTGCTCAGCCTCTACTTGACATTGATTATAAGTGATCAGAAGTCTCCTGAAGAATTATGCACAAGCCCCTTTTGTCTTCTTAGCATCCTTCTTGAATTCTTCGGCTGTGTTGATGGCAAACTCCAGCAAATTGTAGTCCTGCCTTAAGGCTTGTTGATCTTTTGAGGGTAACTCTGTGGGAGTTTCCTCATTCGCTTCCAACCTCGCCATCCTTCCTGTCAGGACTTCTAGGATGTCCTGCGATCTGTCAACAAAATATGAAGAGGTTTCCAAAATCTCTTCCAGCCGGCTGTCTACCTACAAAACCTTGCACCTTTCTTCCTCTATGGCCACTTGCAGTTGGTGCATCTTGCTTCTCTGTGCCAGAACGTGCTCCCAGTGAAAGGCTGAAGACTGACTTGCTGTTCCTTGGCCTCTTCTAGAGCTTCTTTCAATGGGGTAATCTGTTCTTTAAGTTCTACATTCTGCCCCTGAGATTGGCTCTCATATTCCTCCAAGGTAGCCTTCTGCAGCTCTAACTCCCCTATCCTGCCTAGCAGCTGCTCCTTTTCTGCCCTCAACCCTTGACATTCTTGCTGTACTTTCTCCAAACTTTCTTGGGCAACCTCCATAGATCTTTTCTCTACTTGGAGGGACTGGATCTTAGCTTGTGAAGACTTCATTTCTCGTTGTATGTCTTCAAACTTTGTTTTTAACCTATTATTTTCCTCTCTTTCCTTTCTCAGGGTATCTTTGAGCTGGGAAGAGTACTTCTTTGACTGTTCAAGATCAGTCATTATTCTATCTACATTATCCTTGGAAGCATGGATCAATGCAGCCCCCGCTCTGATAGTGAACCTGGGGTCCTTGTCTGTCCCATATACTACAGTTGTATCATTTATCATTTTACCGAACTGCCCCCCAGTTTTGACCTTTCTCTCGGTCCTCTTTACTATCCTTTTCATTTCCTTATCATAAAAGATAGTATTAAAATCTGGTACCTCCTCCCCTTTCTTCTGCTCAAAGGGGATAATCCTAAGGGTGGGGACCATAGCCTGTCCTGGTGTGTTTCCAGCAACTGCCTTAGGATCTTGAATATCAGGGTTACCCAAGTTCTGAGCCTGACTATCTGCTGTATCGAAAGTTGATTGCTCTGTCACTGTCTCTGTCAGCTTTAGCTTTTCTGCTTCCTGCTTCTTCAACTCCTCATCCATCTTTATTTTATTTTATTCTTCCTCACTCTTGGAAACTTATTCTACCTTTCTAGCTGCTTCTTGTGCATCTCTTCTCTTCTCTTCCTCCTCTCCTTTGAGCCAAATTTCGGCCACTTGTGCTAGTCTCCTAACGTCTTCATTTCTTTTTCTAGTTTCTTCCTCCTCTGCCTTTGCTTGCTCATCCTATCCTTTTCCGCCTTTGGTGGTGATTTTCTTCTTAAAGCTTCTTCTTAAGGCTGTTATATTTTGTGCGTTGCGGAAAATGGATTCTTCTCTGTCCCAGTGGCTGGTGTATTCAAAATGTACATTCGCCTCTTTTTAGTGCTCTGCCACCTTATTCCGGGAATCATTCCTATGGAAATGCATTTCCCCAAAATGGAATTTCCCCAACTCTTCCACGAATTCGTCAGCTTTCTTGACTCTAGTAAACTTGTAGCTTCCCAACCTGAATGGCAAAGGAGGGTAGGATGCTTTTTTATGTTCAAATAGAAAGCTCCCTATGTCATCCAAAAAGACTTGTCTAACTACCTCTTTGTGGATTACATAGTCAGTGGCATACTTAGGCAGTAGTGAGGGTGCTCTAGAGCATCCAAACATTTTGAAATATAATCCATCCTCAGTTAAGTAATAGTCTGCATATTCTTCAATCACCTGCAATGCCTCCTCCGACATGCAGTTGCAATCCTTTAAGAAGATCAATGTATATAGTGGCATAATGAAGTGTTCACACACTTCCCTATAGTGACTGTGGTATTTGTGGGCCCACAGTGGCTTGTATGCTAAGTAGACTGGTGTTCTTTCCCGATCCCAGATGCACCTCAGATTGGGGAAGGGTTGGTTGCATATTATGCAATCAATCAGTATAGAGCTCATGTAGAACTCTGATATCTTCTGGGACACCCCTCCTAATGCTGATGCAATCCAGGCTGAGAGGCTGTTGGACACAATGTTTGCCCATTTGAAAACTGTCCCTTGTGTTGCAACATAGAAAATGATAGGCACCCACTCCAATTTGAAACTTTTACCGTGGGCCCTCCCAAAAATACTGTTCAGCATCAGGGCAATGAACCTGTAAGGGATTCTTAGACTTGCAATGTCATATTCCTTGGTCGACCTAGTTCTAAAGTTCTTGCTAGGCATGAGCATCCTTTTTAGTGTCTCGATTAGGTCCATCCTAATGGTCTTCAGCCAGTCTTCAGTCAGGTATACTTGTGCTTCTGGTAAGTGGTAGGCCAGTGCTACATACCCAAGGCTATAAGCAACATAGCCCTATTTATCAACATTTTCTAAAATCATCGTGGTTACATCTGCCCTGGGCAGAATCCACCCAATCACCTCTAAGCAGGGAAAAAGCTCAGGTCTGGTAGCAATTTTCATTAATGAAGACCTCTCTATATTGGCATAGATGGTTTTTTCTTCAAAATTTATGTCAGGTACTTCTCAGCACGTAATTAATCTGTAAATTCCCCCCCATTGATATTCGGGTTCCACACTAACTATGCATTTGGTGTCCTCGTAGGTGTATTCAACTCTAGTAACGATTTCGACTTTAGGTTGCTCTTCTACTACGGGAGCGTTCTTCTTCTGACATTTAGACATCTTGGATTCTGAGGAATTTCCCTGTCATATACAAAAACTTCTTTTAGGTTCTGTTGGGTCATTTCCGGATAACATTCAAAATGGAGACAACTGTATAAGCATTTTACCTCATCTACGCTAAACATGAGTGCAACTATGAAGAATAAACAATAATGCTCAAAAACCAAATGTTCCCACATAAAATTAATCTTCCCCAGGGCCAAAACCAGCTCTCAACCAACATTTGCAGAATTAACCTAGAAAAGCATGGCCTTTCTAAAACGACGACAATCCTCTTCCTAATGCTGAATAGAAAACAGTTTCAAAAACTCCCTCTCGACACTATGGATTACAACATTACGCGGTTCCTAATCTCAAGTGAGGATGCTGCAAGTGGTAGCGCACTAGAATATAAGGGGAAGCTAGCTTGCTGTAAAAACGCTCACTTCACAGTCTGAAAAGGTAATGCACTCAGACCCTAAACTGGGTCGGGGTTCACCCTCGAGCTCGAGCAGTCTCATCCCAAGCGGGAAGTAAAACAACATCGCGGTCCTGGTTCGTGAAGACAAGGGTGACTGAACTGTGGAACCAGACTCATGACATCTTGGCCGAAAACCATGAAACGCCCTCCTCGGACGGCCAAACACAGACTGGGGGAAACTGGTGCAGACAGTGTAATGACCGTCTGCACCGGTTTCCCCAGCAGTCGAGTGTGGTTTACAAAAACCCAACAGCCGCGAAAGTCATCATTGCAAAACTAAGAAAACCCCCATCGGACAACCATACTATTTAACTTGAAAATATATACAAGCTGGGATGGGAAAACCTAGGAAAACACTAACCGCGAAGACAACAAAAGTAGTTCGACCAATCAAACAGAATGAAAAAATGGGCATAAGGGCCTACCTAGTGCTGTGCTGTGTGACTGGAGGAGGAAAATCGGTGATCTTCCACGGCGGAGCCACCTAGGAGTGAAGGTACCGACAGCGAAATTCTTGGTTTGCTCGAGCGAAAACGACAGCATGGAGAAAAATCCAAAATAACAATAAAAAATGAAACACCCAAACCCCACTATATATATGTCGCGGTCAACATGCAATCAGAGGGAAAAAAATAGATCATCAGGCGGCAAAAAGGCTATGGGATCAGCGACCAAGGTACTATCTTCTCCACAACGGTGAATGAAGAAAACGTAGGAGCGCCTGCAATGGCGTTGGTGGGAAAAACAAATCAGCACTCGCATCGGAGTTTACGGGACTAGGGATTTGGGTCAAAAGATGATTAGAGAGCCGCAACAGCGAACCCGTAAAAGAAACGAGTTCCGTAGACCAGCAAAACAGAGTCATAATAAACATGTCTTAAGTGAAAAATATCGATCAAGCGGACAATAAAAATCAAACTATCGGAAGCCCAGTTCTTTCTAGAGCCGCAACGACGAAAGTTGAAAAGAACCAAAGACCGACGAAACAGAACGGTGGGGATCGGAAAAGGATGAAACAACTCTTGGACAACTTCGCAGAACCATTTCCGCAACTGGGGAAAATGTATAGACAAAGGTTCCGACGGGATTTCAAAATAACTGCCGATAAAGAAAATACATCAGAGACCAAATACACTTGACCTTGGACTTGATGTCCGGTTCTTCTTCGCAACGGCGGACGCGTAGACGACTAGACTCTCGACTCAAAAGTCCAAAACACTTCCGATGGCGAGGCAAAATTAATTCAAACATTAAACAAAACCAAAAACTGAGCAAAAACGAATTAAGGGAGGGTCCCAAAATTTTCTTAATTTTGGGAAATAGTTGCAGCTGCAACAGAATGTAACACCCATTTTGACTCCATGATGTAATAATTTATGTAACGATGAAATGGCTAGAAGCTAGATATAAATGATCTAGGATGCCCAAATGTATTGTAATGATGTGCAATGATATTTAATATAAATCCCCAATGGATGTAGATAAAGACATATGAAGAAGAGATGAGGAGGTTATGATTCCACAAGCAGGATAAGTGAAAAGGGGTCTAAGTCATTATCCATTTTTGAAAATATTAGAAGGTGATTTTATCCTAAGGTCCTTAAAGCCATGTATGAGAGTGGATTAATTAGCCTTAATTTTATTATTATCCTAAGTTGGTATTAAGAGGGGAAAAGTGGGATCATCTTGAGTTCCACATGGAAGGTTGAAGCCATGCATAAATAATGTGAGAAGTGAGTTAGAAGCTCAATCATTCTAGCATTCAGTATGGCAGGCGAGTTATCACTCTAACTATTTCAGATATTGCGTATGAGAGAAAACTTTGTCTACAATTGTGTTCCCTGGAACATTGGAAGAGAATGGGGATGACTTTAGGACTACATGCATATAATTGGGTCCCATTCCTTGCATTATGCAGGCTAACGGAGGATGAGTGCTAATGGATTGGGACCACTATAGAGGGGGTTTGGCTCTAGATATTCTCGACATGGAGATTCTTTAGCTAGTTTGTGATGGAGAATTGAAAAGGAATCGAGATATCTTTAGAGATTGGTTATATAGAAGGGGATCCCATTCCTTTTGTTGTGCAGGATGATTGTGGAGGAGTGCTATGAATTGGGATAGTTGTAAAGTGGTTTTGGCACTGGATAAGTGTTTGAGTTTTGGCTATTTCCTGTGTTGTGAAGAATGAATTTTTGGGTTGAGTACAATACTTAGGGAAACTTCACCCCTTATGGATTAATATCCATACCTCAGGGGTGGCCTTTGTTATAGAAACAAATATGTGATATGGTGTCTGCAATTGAGACAAACGTCCTTTGTCTGTAGCTATTTAGAGGACTTTAAAAGATAAGTTCTTAATTGTGCCACGAAAGCTATTATGATCCTCTTTAGTGGTGTAATGCGGGGGAGGGGGGGGTGGCACATAGGGCACACTAGAGTAATAATGGAGACCATTCAATATAAAGTGGACTAACCCCATTAAGTTTTTATTATTAAATAAGACCCACTATGTTAGTAAACAAATATAATGGGACCTCATTAAAGAAGGTCCACTAAGGATTTAGGAGGTTAGAGTTTATTGTGAATCTATGAATAAGAATATAATTCTTCTTATGATGTGTGAAGTATGTTTTATTTGGATCTTTGTTCATAGGAGATTGCCCCCTTGAAGAGTCAAGTGAACATAAGTGGATCCTTCCATAAAATGAGCAGGTTTGAATATTAATAATTTTTTTTTATGATTTACTGTGTTCATCCATATCTTGTGTATGTGTTCATATATTTTGGATTTAAGTTATACCAATATTGGTACATAGCCATTTTTAGGTCCAAATAAAAAAAGGACATTTAATTGTTTTTTACAAGTTTTCACAAAAGAGGGTTGCGAAAATTTGATCCATTTCTGATTTTTTCATAGGATTTTTTCAAATATGGTTGCAGATATACATTCCTCTTAGAAAACCACACGATTTAAAAAAAAAATGCTCAAATCGAGATTCAGGTAGAGGAAGATATGAATATTTGAAATTTGTTTTTTTCGGGTTTCAGGTGATGGCTATAGAACTTGCATAGGTCATAAATTTTGATAAGCTTATTGGATGTAAACAATATCAATGTTGTTGGAGAGCTAAATTTTAAGGCTTTCATGTGACATTATAGGCCATATATCCAACCAATTTGCAAAATTATGTCCATAGAATTGAAGCATGGCAAAGTGGGGCCCCATACTATGGGAGAAACAAATTATGGTATCCAAATTTATAGGATGGGTAGGCCAATTCAAAATTTATGTAGGTCAATTTGACATTTATGGAGCTGCACCGAATACATTAATCGAGGGTTGTGCTAAATTGCAGGAGATTTGTATTTCTCATCCTCATCATGGAAGAGTATAACCAAGATAGATATGCATGGTATGATTTATAGGATGATTGGTATATGAATTGTTGTAATTTTTTGGATGACAACTAATTCCATATTGTTTTTGTTGAATCTTATCATTCATATCTAGAGCAACTTGGGGCAAGGACAACCACCATATGCTTCTTTTATAATAGAAAAATTCCTCTTAGTTCCATCAATTTTCTTGTCTATGGAGGATTCACTTGATTTGGTTGGTTATACTTATTTGGACCCATATGACCATCATGGGCATAAGACACAACACTTAGTAGCCCATTGTGCTTCAATGCCATCGATGGGGTGACAACTGCATCATAGGGAAATTGGCCCTAATTTTTTGGATGGATCCCTTTAATTACTTCACCATGGCCATTAGTGCTCATACATGGGATCCTGACTTAAGATGGTGCATGTTGGATGACATCATTATGGTGGCTCACACTTGTCCATGGGACCCTGGTTCCTTGGCCTACTTCAACATGGCAGTCAACATTTGTCCATGGGACCATGGATTATGTTTGTACAACTTCACATCAAGCATCGAGAGAAATGCTTTCTTAAGGGGGGTGGAGTGTTATGACCCTCCAAAAGGGTGAAATGGGGGTTGGACGACCCATTAGAGTAATAATGGAGGCCACTCAATGTAAAGAGGAATAGCTCCACTATGTTGTTATTATTAAATAAGGCCAACTATGTTAGTAAATAAATGTAATGGGGCCTCATTGAATAAGGTGCACTAGGGATTTAGAAGGTTAAAGTGTATCGTGATTCGATAAATAAGGATGGAATTCTCCTAATGATGTGTGAAGTGTATTGTATTTGGAGCTTAGATCATAGGAGGTTTGCCCCTCGAAGAGGCAAGTGAACAAGAGTGGATATTTCCATTAAATGATCAAATTTGAATATTAAAATAAAAGTAATTCATGATTTATTATGTGTTCAGCCATATCTTGTGTATGCATTCATATGTTTTGGATTTGTGTTATACCACAAAATCCATGTTTATATTTCCTACTATGTACTTATTTAATTACTATTTATGAATTTTTTTGTGTGAATTGTTACAGACAAAAACTTCCTATGGCTTGGGGTGGACCACAACAGACAGTATGACACTAAAAATAAATCCAGTGTCCAACATGATAGATACATAAAAGAAACTAAACACTAAGGGATAAGAATCGTACCTCAACCAGATGTTTGAAGAAGATCCCTATTGAGCTCTTGATCAAAACATGTCCCTCCACTTCGTCCTCAACAAAAAAGAGCTATATAAGCATGATATATAATGTGTTAGTGTGTAATATAACATGTTCAATTTAAACATGTGTACAAAGTAATTACATCCATGGATAAAAATATTCATATTTACACATGAAATTGGACAAGAAATGAATATTTCTATAAATGTAACCAAATATACAAATGACAACCTCTGTCGGAACCGAGAAGCCAATTCCCTCCACCTGGGACTCCACCATTTCAATCTTCCATGCAATGGAAAGCTCACAAAGACAAGGGCAAGCTTGGGAAAGAGCACTAATGGATTCCTCAAGGACAAAGGGATGCAGACTCAAGCATACTAGAATGGGGAAATTTTTTTCCATAATCTATTTACTCTCCAAAATTATCCTCCTCCAATGCTTCACAATAGCTCGATATATAACCCCTCAATAGGAAGCGAAGGGTTGAATCAAAGCGTTTACCGGCATATGGAAGGCCGCGGATCAAGTCATTCGTTATTTGATGGGGGAAACTCCAAATATATATTTTATTTTTTAGCATAAAACCTGATGTACATGGGTGATAGTGGTGCAATATGCGTATACACGAGTTGTAGACTTGTGACCCGCGTGTATATTCAAAAAGAGTTTGTAATAAGGTTAAATTGGAGCATCATGGCTATGGTACGTAAATGGGGTATAGTGAGTCTGCATAGGGACATATAAAGGCCATCAAATCATGATATATCAGGTGTGGCAAATCACACTATAAAATATGCCCCCTAATGTGTGAGGTCAGAGGGGTACACGATGACCGAAATACAATATAATAGTACCATGAGTGAAGTAGTGAAGAACCAGGTGGAAGAACGAACCACTCATCAGTATAATACAATGATAAATATCTACATATGACTGCATATATGAAGTATACATAGCGGTCCCATATACATGTCAGTACAAATTATGGCCATGAATAGGCATAATAGACATATGTCATGAGTGGTCATCACTAACGTACAATATGCAATGAAGTATGGTATCCATACTGAATGAAGACATCTGGTACATAAGAAAGTACACTGAAATATGACATGAGAAATGAAATCTCATAAATATTGTTGCGATCAAGGAAGTAGCATATATGGTATGCCACCAAACTTTGAGGTCTTCTACACAAATCGCCGCTAGTACATGTCCCATCACGTGATTAAAGGCATTGAGGTCGAACATGATGGGTCAATGTCTAATTACCGGTCATTGATGTATACCGTTAATAGACGTGAAACATCCCATCGATGATGATAATGGGAATCAAGGTACACAGTGCATTCAATCAAGTGTGAATAGATGTGTTGAGGTCGAACACTTGAAAAAATCCATCAATCAGGGAACATTGATATATTCCCCAATATGTCCACGACAAGAGAACCTACCACTGATAAATTCAAGTCTCAAGCCACTCAATGGAATCTAGATCCTAATTCTAAATAATTTATTTGAAGTTGATGGAATGGAATTCGTTGGAAGGAGGGGACTAAGGCGCCCCCCATCAACCAAAATGAGGTACTTAACAACGCTGGATAATTTGGAAGAACTCAGATGAACAAGATGTTCATGAACCAGTAATCATTGTATCGGGAATGGTCGACATGCGGAGTCAACATAACAGAGGAATGACCGAATCAAGTTAAAGACTTCCTTCGAATAAGAGCATAAGGTAGATAGAGACACTTAGGAAACGTAGACTCAAACTGCAAACTGGGACAAATCTGTGACACGAGGCATTAATAGAGGCTCCATAGTGACTGGAATCATAACTAGTCGGTGGAGAAAGCTATGAATAATGAGTACAACTCCTAAGGTCATACTAGAAACCCAACCAATGATGAATAGACTCATGGACCGTGCTCTATTTGAAGGCGACATGACAACTGCCAAGGTGAGACAATAGCATTTCCCATCCGGATTTTTATGTTGTATGATTTTTTTGGTCCTTTTCATGTTAAGAAGATTGAAAAGAGTAAAATTGATTATATTACAACAAGGAGGAAACTAGTGTCGCATGAAATCAAACTAGCTCCAAGCAGTGGAACATGCTTATGCTCAATGCAAGGAAGCATATGCAGGATAAGGACACTTAGGTGGATGTTTCCTCCAGGTATGGTATACTCAAGCTAAAAAATATAACTAAGAGGCTCTTATTGGCTAGAATTGAGACAAGCTCAGGATATATGGCTTATAAAACTAAAGCAAGGAGCTGACTTTAAGCTCAATAAGGCAAGCAAACACATGCAATGTAATTAGGAGCCCCTATAGGAAATGGCCAACATAAAATGTAAATAAGAGTATGAGGTTCTTGTTCAAAGAAATGACTAGACTACAAAGGAATCCCAGACTTAAGGAGGACACTTGACAGGGGAACCATATAACAAAACATGATCTAACTAGGGTACCGATGATTGTGGAAGCTCTACCACTTACATAATGACACTTCTAGTATAGGTGGAATGGTCTCGTGACATTAAGAAGCAGGTTTGTACCTATGGTTAAGGTGAAATATTCATAGGATAATGCATAATGCACATAGAAAGTGGTCCTATCCTATATGCCAGTCTAATTTTATACCTTCCATGGGAATGAATTAGCCAAAACTCGGCAAGAGTGCACACAAAATGGACCCTACACAATGACATTAGTACAAAAATAGTTGCACATAAACAATAGAGATCCCAAACTATAGGATATGGAGAGGATTGATAATGAGAAAAGAATTCAAAGGAATAGGTGTACTAGACGATGGGACATACAAAGGAATGTAAATTGTAGACCCAACGTTTATGTATCCATTACCACCCCCATGGGAATGAACACTACTATTAAGACTGGATGAAGGAAGTGAAAATCCCTCGACAAACGGAGTAAAAGGAGGAATAAGACCACTTCTGAATTGATGCACAATGTAAGGGGCTGACATGCCCCCAGTCCAACACCAGGGTTTTCACTAGAACATGGAACGAGTGACAAAATACTAGTAGTGGTATCGGGCATGCTGAATGTAAAATGACTTGAACTAGAGGGAACTGACTGAGTATCAACACTTGACCTTCTTGAGGAAAAATTTCGGTGGACAACCATAAAGTATGATAATTGTGGTCGTGTAGTATGGCAAGGACCAACCCCATAAGGGCCCGTGTAAACCAGAGTCCCAAGAATCCACATAGTAGATGAAGGAGGAACCTCAAAGGATCCTCCTCCCATTCCATATGACAGGGACATAGGGAACTATAGGGATTCTGAAGTGGTACTCATGGTAGGAAATGTGTGGGAACCTCTATGGAAAAGAGGCCCCCTAGAGTGTCTAATCCTCTTACGAAGAGGAGACGAAGGATCACAAGATGGTAATCCTGCTAAACGTCGAGATCAACGTGACACAAAAATCAGTCCATGATGACCCACAAATAAAAAGACTCAAATAACCATGATCCCTAAATCCAATTAGCACACATAGAGCACACCATTAAGTAAAACTAGGTCAGATGAAAAAAAGCCAATAGTGAGGACAAGTGAGCTCCCAAATGCAACAAGTATGTCTCTCCTAGCAGAGTTCTGAGACTCCCATACTGTACAAGAAAAGGTGTGTGACCAATTATAGTGGCCCTCAACTTCGAACGCATATAACAACTGTGTTGTCTGACCCCTACCTGGACAGGAAACTCACCGAATAAACTCTGCAAGCATTCCCTACAATACCTAGGTAAGGAAACTAAGGTCACCCCTATATAATCAATGCTTAGGAAGACAGGAACATGCAGGATCTACCGTACGAGCAGGGTAACAAAGCCCGAAGCTCAAAATTACCAAAGGTACCTCAAAATCCCCCAAATACGAATAAGATCTTGGAAATATATTTGGTGCTCAACATAAAGTAGTAGGGGGCTATCCCCACCACTAATGTGTGCACTACCTCGTGCTTAACTCCTGTGTAAGTGGAGCTTGCTAATAACACTTATTATACCAAGGATTTCTCTTCTCACTTGGACAAACACCTCATTGTTTTGTTTCATAGTCTTGGAGAAGTTTACTCAAAACATCCTATTCCAAGAATCTAAAACCTAAGCTTGTTGGTGCACCCTATAAAATAAAATCGTTGTAATCAATTTTAGTTTAAGCGTTAATTTTAGAGGTTGTGATTACTCAAGGGAAATGAACGTGCAACTAGTGATATTATGAATCAACAATGAAATAAAATATGCACACTTAAAAACAATGCCAAGTACAACTTTGTTTTAAAATGAAAAATGGTATGCCACTATATGTAATGCATAAAAATTTCTTTCATTTTCAAAATCCAATGCAATCCTTCCTATATGAAAGTCTAAACACTACTTTCAACCAAGAAACCCAATGCAAGTACGTCCTTAAATGCATATGTGAGATGCAAGTAAGTATCGAAGTATATAATTATTTTGTATTTTCAAGATAAGTGAATGAAAATGCAATAAAATTCATTAAAATTATCAGTCTCTGCGGCAAGCAACAAACACAAGCCAAGCAAGAAATCGAGATTAAAAGAATAATGCACTAATGGAAAAACAAAAAGGATATAAATGAAAATAACTATGTTCAAAGAAAAATTAATAAAAAAGAAGTCTCTGGTCACAACAGAAGCATTCAACAGACAACATAGGCACCTGGGAAGACCTAGCGACACTCACTACCCACCTAGCAAATACACACATCAAGAAATCAACCAAAAGGGAGGATGCACGTAACTGTTCAAAGAACAATGGCGTATATATGCAATTATGTAGAGCACATCCCATGTATATACGCGTGTGTATATTCTTTGACCCGCATATACAAAAAAGAAGGGGGTAAAAATCAGGCCAAGGGTCAAACCACTCTAGGGGAATGTCAATGGATGAACATACTACCAAATGTGACAAAAAAATGGGGAGAAACAAAGAGAAAATTGAGTGAAAAAATGCACCCAAACCCCAACAAAAAGAAAATATCCCTAGTGGATTCGCCAATTATGTTACAAAGAAAAGCTTCCTATGGCTTGGGGTGGATCAAAACAGACAATACAACACCAGAAATCCACCCATTATCCAGCATGCGAGATACATAAAATAAAATAAACACTAAGGGATAAGAACCATACCTTAACCAATCGTTTGAAGAAGATCCCAATTGAGCTCTCGATTAAAACTTTCCCCTACACTTCGTCTTGAACAAAAAAGAGATATACAAGCATGATATATAATGTGTTAGTGTCTAATCTAGTATATTCAATTTAAACATGTATAGAAAGTAATTACATCCATGGATACAAATATTCATAATTACACATGAAATTGGACGAGAAATGGATATTTCTATTAATGCAAACAGAGATACAAATGACAACCTCTGTCACCACCTCGTTGGAACCGAGAAACTGAGTCCCTCCAACTGGGCCTCCACCACTTCAATCCTCCATGCAATGTCAATCTCACAAAGACAAGGGAAAGGTTGGGAAATAACACTAATGTATTCCTCAAGGAAAAATGGATGCATAATTAAGCATAATAGAATGGGGATAATTTTTGCTATAATCCCTTTACTCTCCAACATAAGGTTTTATTTTTCCCAAAATGTATCCTATTTGAAAAAAGACCATAATATTCTAGGAATATTTGGTATTGTGGGCATAAATTTTCGCTCATAACTTGGAATTGGGAGGATTTTAGACCATTGGAAAGGTATTGAAATTCTATACAATTGTTCTGTTTTGAGTTTTTCCTAATCCCTTATCGTTTGTCTGGGGCGGGCGTTTTAGTAACAAAACATCTTTTAAAAGATGATTTTTTAAAAGCCCGCCTCGAAAAAATGGTAAGGAATTAGGAACAACTATAAAAAAATATGTAGAGAATTTCAAGACCTTTCCAATGGTCCAGAGTCCGCCCAATTCCTAGTTACGAGCGAAAAGTTATCCCCAAAATACGAAAGATTCTAGGATTCTTTTCACTTTTTGTTAAATATGATACATTATAGAAGAGGGTAGAATGTTATGAAAATTCTCCTCCTCCAATGCTTCACAATATCTCAATATATATCCCCTCAATGGGAAGTGAAGGGTTGAATAAGATCATTTCCCAGCATATGGAAGGCCAAGGACTAAATCATTCGTTACTTGATGGGGAAAACTACAAATATATTTTTTATTTTTATTTTTGAGCATAAAACCTGACGTAAGCGGGGGACATTGGTGCAAGATGCATATACACGAGTTGTAGACTTGTGACCCGCATGTATCTTCAAATTGGAGCATCATGGCTATGGTGAGTAAATAGGGTATAATGAGTTTGCATAGGGACATGGAAAGACCATCAAATCATGATGTATCAGGTGTGGAAAATCATGCTATAACAAGAACGGATTTCATGGGAATTGTATGGATGCATACATGGTAGGGATGCTTGCATGTTTTAGAATGAGGAATTTTAGTTTAATTTACTGCTATAAGTGTACTTCCGTTGTTAAAATGTTATAGCTAGCCAAATAATTCAAAGTTGGTATCAAATATTAAAATTTCCAAAATGAAATTAAGTACCCCATGGTCTCCATAATGGAAAGAGTGTACTAGGTATGTGACAACGTTATATCATATTCATTTGTTTCATCACCAAGACTACATGGGCCATAATTTATATGCAAAAAAAGAAGTTACAGGTTGAATATTGAGTGTTCAACAAAATGATTCATTGAAAAAATTGAGGAAAAATATAGTTCATAGTTAAGTGTTTGTTTCAATGTCTATTTATACTATAAGAAACTCATGGTTTTAGACTCCTAGATTGTGGTATTGATAGAACCCCAAGATGCATGGCTATAATTGAAATTTACAAGAAAAATTAAGGTTGCATATGAAGTGTTTGAAATAATGCATAAGAGAAAAATTTGGGGAGAATTTATATGAAAGCCAACAATTTTTTATTGAATAATTAAATGATTGGAGGGATGAAAATTTGAATAACCGGGCCATATATAGAGGGTAGATCTAGTAAATTTCAAGAGTTTTAGTGGTTGTGAAAATTGGGGAAGATATAGTTTGCAAGAAAAATGTTTGATGAAGTTCCTTGAGAAAAATTAATGGTTTTGAATGCCCATATTTTATTTTTAGAGCTAGCTTGGGAGTTGGTAATAAAAATTTGTGAATGAAACAAATTTCCATAATCATCCACGTGGACAAGTTTATTCATGCCCAAAAGAGTTTCAAGATATGGACCAACAACTTGTATGTAAAGAATGGAAATAAGTGATGAAGCCTAAGGAAAAAAACCAAGGAAGGACATAAGATAGTCCAGTGACTTATAGAATGGAACTATGAAGAGTCCATACAAGTGAAAGGTGTATTCTAAATTCGTATGAATTGAAAAATAAAATCATATTTTGAAAATATAATATTGCAAGTGTCGTTGGAATGGAACTCATTTTAGGACTATGAAGTGATAGGAAGTTATGCTAAAGCTAATTTTTTGGGCAACACTGATCAAGGTAAGGAAACAACAAGAGAAGTTGGGGTTATTACTATGAATAACGATCGTGAATGACTAAGTTGGGTTGGTCTATAATTTCTCAAGGTAAGTGGAGCAACAAGACAATGTGAGTAGAATGCATATGAAACTCAAAATTGAGGAAAATATTGTTGCATATTCAAATGGGGCCATGATGACCTCTCAAGACAACATTGGAAGCTGTTACGATGATAAAGGAAGGTACATAAGGATAATAATACTGTAGTAAAAACAATTGAAGAACAATGTCAACACACCAAATTGATAGGAGATAGGCCATAAATTGGATCAATTATGATGGGAAGAGGAATTCCATGCTATGAATAGGATTTGAAAAGGAGAATTATGTTGTGGAAAATAACATAAAGGTGTGTAGCTCTTTCCACTCAAGGGGTGAAAGCCTTAGAGGTTGCTACCAAGTCCTAGTATTGTTTTACTAAAGCAAAAGAGATAACTCCAAATTGATCATGCAAGTTCTTGTTAGAAAACAAAACAAAATAAAAAACAAATAACATGAAATAGACAAAGAGAGTGAAGATATGAAAACCACAACAACAATAAGATGCTAGAACCAAGTTAGATTGCCCAATGGTCAAGCTTGTTACATGTAGTGTCTCCTAAGAGGTGAAATATTTAAGGGAAGCCAACAATATCCCTTAGGGAGGTCCTTTTTTTCCACACTAAATGTTAAATAACTTGAAGAACAATGAGAGAAACACTTTCCCCTTAGAGCAAGGTGGCAAGGGATATTGCAAAACGACAATAAGTGGAGGAAGAGGTGAATGATTAGGAAGTCTCAACACAATTCTAGAAGCATAACATTACTTTGATTTTCCCTTAGATGAATTCCCATGGCTTGATTTTATAGGCCAAGAGGTGGCCAAGAAACATCAAGATCCAAGTGTGAACTCCTTCACTTCATGAGCTAGCTCTAAAGCACACAAGGGGGGCTATTAAAATCTCCTAAACATGTGAAGAGCTAAATTCATTTTTTTTTGGCAAGGGAGATTTCATGAGCCTTCAATGCATTAAAAGTGGTTGATATCCTGTTTTGACAGTCGCATGGATTTCAAAGGAAAATCCACGTGAGGCCCACATGGGCACATAACTGATAACTCATGTTGTAGCATGGGTGAATAGGGATTTAATTGTGTGACCTCTTATTTTGAATGTTTTTTGGCATTTCAAGGCTCATACTACTTTATGGATCTAATGAGGATGTCTTCGGTGTGATGCAGGATATATGTTGATGATTCCTTATTGCAACATTAGCTAAAATGTCACATGTGTGCGAAATTTAAGCATAATAGATGCCCTTTGATGTATGAGGCTTAGAGGGTACTATAGAGTTGATAAAGCATCATCATTTCTTTTGTTCTCTAGTATTCTTTTAAGTTGTGAAGCAAGTGTCAACATATAGTTCCTCCCACGGGGGAATATTACTAGTAAAAAATAGTGAAGCTATAATCTCAATATTGTGGTCATTATCTAGCACACATGACATAGATACGTACATGTAATAGAGAGTATGAAAACATGTATTTACAATGAATAAATAATAACAAAAACTAGAGCGCACTTATGGTGTGCATGTGGGATTATGGGAACAATAGTTTTAGGTACAACCCATCAATGGCCAGGATTGGGTTCTTGAACCAATAAACATGATTAGGAGGTAACAATTATTTTGATTCAATGGTGTACTATTGGGCCTCAAGAGTGATTGAATTGAAATTGGTAGGGGAGAAAGATGACCTATGATGGAGGTCATCCCATGCAGATTCATCTAGGTGCATGAACTACATTATTTCTTTGTCTGTGGAGAAGAAACATTCCTCTAACATGTCTTCATCTCGAGAGAAGGAATATTCCGACTTTATCAATTGACATATCTTTGTTGGTAGAATGTATTGGATCTCCCCCTTGATTTGGCTCATCGTAGGTGGAACTTGCACCTAGTTGGAGGGGTAGCGAGTCAATGTAAGGGATGTCCCTATGGGTCTTTGTGGAGGGGGAATAATCTTCTCTTTGGGGAATACACGAGTACTATTCTCTTCCTCTAGTGTCTATGGTGAACCAAGATCATTCTCAACAAATGATAATGGAGGGTCATCACTGTTGGCCGTTGTATGAGAGCCAAACGATATGTCTACATTCTCGTTGTCATTGGTAGAGCTATTATCTTCTTTGAATATTGTGGAAAGAATCATTCCCAAAGGGGTGAGGTCATCCGATAGTCGCTTCTATTTAGAATGAACTGTTCATAACACACCTAAGAGAGGGCAATGAAATGAATGTTGGGTCAACAACTTGCATGATTTGCATGGTTGAGTGGCATAGTCCCAATAAAGAACAGGCGTCGAACTATGAATATTCCTAGGAGGCAACTCTTGATCAGGGAGGTGTAGGAGTGATTCCTCTAGGTTAAGTGTTTCTAAGTCAAACACTATTATCTTGGTCACCGTTATAGTGATGACATTAATGGAATTCGTTTCTTTTCATTGAGGTGAAGGATTCTCACCTAAAGGGTGGGTGAGGCAGATGGTCCCCAAGGCATCCCGAAATTGAGGGAGATTATGAAAATGGTGCGTATGATTCCCAAAGTAAAAGTAAATCGAACACACGTGATTGGTATGTACCGGTTTAGACTTAGTTGTCATGTTGGGAGAAGACAAGGTTGAAGGTGTGCCCCCTACTATAGTATGTGGTGCATGCGTCACACTAACAAGGGTATTAAGCAAATTCTTGAGCTTCGACAAGGTG
Organism: Pseudotsuga menziesii; assembly: GCA_001517045.1. Taxonomy (NCBI): domain Eukaryota; kingdom Viridiplantae; phylum Streptophyta; class Pinopsida; order Pinales; family Pinaceae; genus Pseudotsuga; species Pseudotsuga menziesii. Next base: position 620,159 of record LPNX010956237.1, on the reverse strand, counting down.
GGGTATAGGTTTTTCGCATGGAATTGTTTCCCACATAGGGAACATGGTGGGGTGACCGTCATTGTAGGAGTAGTGTTTTTCATTATTCAGGATTTCAACCTAGGTTGATTTATGCCCCTTTCTTTAGGCCTATATACTACTAATGGTGGTTCAGGAAGAGGGTTAGTCACAACAGGGGATTCCAACTTGGGTTGTCTTATGCCCCCATGATTGGGTTTATCGACAGTCAGTGGTGGTTTGGTCATAGGTGTCATTGGCTCTATGTGTGGTATAGGTGGTGTAACTGGACGGGATAGCGTAACTGTCGAGACTAGTACAAACTCAAAGTGGGTAACTAGTTTCAAGGCCATTGCTGGGTAGGGTGGAGTAAGGTACCACATAAGTATTCTCGAAAGTGTGCCCATGTAAATTCATTTGATACAGGAACATCGTCCCTTGCACTCCAATGTGGGGGTACAAGAATGGTATTTGAAATATGGGAGGCATTGATGGACTCAATGTCTATTCAATACCATGATTCATCAGTGGGGTTGGAGATGTATTTTCAAAGGTGAAAATAGTACACATAAGACTATCTATCGATGCAGGTATTTCAAGTGGAGGACTTGAGTATGACCCTAACAAGTCGGAATATTTGTACACATCCATTCATATATCAATATAAGGGGTTTGGTTCACTTCGCCTATAGTGGGTAGGACATTTTTTGGGTTGGTATTGGCATATGGGGCATAGTAATTGAACTAGTCAAGGATGACTATCATCCCATTACATAGAAACATCATGATGCAAAGTACCAAAGAGGAAACCACCTTCATGGAGTACATGTAACTACAACCCAAAGGATGTTGTAATTAAGTTGCGCATCGACTAGCTCAATATCAATCATTAACATCTTTATGAGTCCTAGCTCAATGGGGACATTTTGGTACAAATCCCTTGGTTGTGATGGTATCCCATCATATGTGTGAAGGGAGATAGATAAGGGAACTAACTTGGGTGACCCCAACCGTTTCTAGAAATTAGATGACATTATGCATGTGGATGTGCCTTCATCGATGGATCATGATATTTTTAAATGTAACTGGAACTTGGAATGCGGCTGAAGAGGGTAGTCATGATTCACCTTTATCAATATTGGATGTCATAAGGCATGATTTTGAAGGGACAACAACGCCAAGTGAATTAAGTAATTACTTCCTTTTTGTTGGGCATGATTGTAGCACTTCTGAAGTGGACATGGTAGATGGTGATTGAGCCAAGTCATCCATAATACTGTAGTTGTGGGTGGATTTCATGTGAGGGTTATTGGGGGTGCTACTAAGTGGTACCTTTGGGATCCTTGTTCACTGCTTGGGCATGCCATTTACAACAATACTTCTAAGGGAGTAGGTACATCATCCCCTTGTGGGGGTTCAATCCTGCCATAGCCTTTGGGTTTAGTTTGTTGGTTGACATCTGGCGTGTTCATGCACATATTTTAAAAGGAACCATCACCTTGGGGGTGAATCCATTTCTTATATGTGACTACCCCTTGGTTTGAAAATGTTTTTGCAAGACAACTTGCTAGGGATATGGTGTATTAGGTTCCTAAGGAGGATTTGTTGTTGTCTTTGAATTTGCTTCCACCAATTGTCGACAATCTGGTAAGAGTGGACAATGGTGATTATAGTGACCATACTCTCCACAAATCAAGTAGGAATAGTTTGTCCGTAGGTTAAAATTCTTTCCTTATTTGGGGAGGTTATTATCCCCCAAACTCAGGTTACTTTGGTTCTAATTCTATTGTGGAGGGGGGTTGTACCCATGCCCCTATTACTGTTTTTTTTTATTCCCTTTTTTCTTCCGTTGATTGTGAGGATTCTAGGTGTTAGACGTGTTTAACCACTCAAACTGTTGAGCTTGTTGTATGAAATAAGGTTGTACTAAATTGACACCCATGTGTGGTATGGGGGAAAAACTAAGAGGAGAATGAAATAGATAATAAGGATTATACCTCTATGATGGGATATACACATTTTTCACTCCATAAGATATGGATGTAGAAGTTTCTTCTGTCATTTGTGGTGGAGGTATCAATGATGCTTGTCTTACATTGGGCTAGGTAGGATTGTAGGGTCATATTGCAGCTTCCCAAAATGAGTATTTGGTACAGTTGTAGGGTATGCTGACATGAGAGGGATGGGATGGTACTATATTTCCATATAGAATGGCATAAAATTATGTTGAGGGGGAACCTTTCCCTATTGGGAAATGGACCCAATAAGCTCATTCGTTGAATGTGATGACCCCACATGTATGGGATCCAAACATGAATTCCGAGGGGAGTCAAGTAGGATGGTGCATACAAAACTTGATTGTGCATATATAATATTGAAATGTTGGGCCTTCAAGATGGCATCTTTATCAGTTTGGGGCAATGACGTTGCCACACATTTTTCGATCGAGGGTTGGAGTGATTTGATCAACCAATCCAACAACAACTAAGGTTGAATGCCTATTTTTCACAATGTATGTTGTCTATATACCACTCATGGATGTGGTCCTCTGTTGGGATATAGGGCATACCCGGGTTTTATACTATGATCTTCACACCAACAAAAAGACCCACAGTGTTGGCCCTTTCGGCAACAACCTGCGAACAGGTTGCAGTCTCACCCGAAACAGCTATGAGGTGCCGCAGAATCAGGTTTCTGCAAGCAGAAGAGGGATATTACTATACCTTTAGCCTTAACAACAAATATTTATACAAAATAGAGCTTCGACATTCACTTAAGTAGCTTCGCAGTTTAGATAAAAGAACGTTACTTGCTTAACCCTTAACTGGGAATTCACAGCGAAGTTAATATTTAACAGTTATCTTATGTTAGCATTCACCTACTTATCAAAAGCATAAAAACATAACAGAAACAACATAAACGAACCACCACAACACGAGATTTAACGTGGTTTACCCCCAGTGTAGGGGCTACGTCCACAAAACTGTGCTTTATTCAACTCTTTACAAAGTCACAGTTCTGATCTGCACACTCAACCGCAGATCCTCTTAATCACCCAAAACTGCGCACTTAGTTGCAGAACCTTTCTTACAAAACCCTCTGCGCACTCAGCTGCAGAGGTCGTCCACGCACACAGCTGGGAATTGACCTTAAAACCCAAAAATAGCTCTTAGCTTCGCATCACATGATCCTCATTTCATTAGATAATCTTGACATATTTACATGAGTGCCTATTTATACAAGTGCACTATTACAAAATCATGGGCTTACACCCGAAAATTATGGACAATTACAAAAAGAGGGCTTTGACTCAATCCCGAGACCCCTAAGACTATTTTGACATGCAACTCTGCTTACAAGCTTCCACAAAAATCGTGGAGTTACCAAAATTAATGACCGTTAAGGCACGCGCCCCAACAGGCCCCTAAGACTCACCAGTGTCCCATCCCGGGACACTCTGTTGCTTGTCTGGTGGGAGAATCTTGTTGGCGAAGATAATAAACTACTTGTTGAGGCCACGCATGATATCGTCAGCTGCTTGCTCCTTCTCCACCAATTCCTGTAATGCTGCTGCTGATGCGTTGCTGGCCTTTTCCCATGCAAATGCATCATACTCCTTCAGAAATTTGAGCTGGATGTCCGCAGCAGTACTCAACTCCAAGGCCTTGTTGACAAGGGGCTGCATAGAATTTTCCAGTAGTGTTGCTTTCATTCTGCATGACTCAATTTCCTGTTGGAGTTCCTTGCTTTGCTTTACCTTGAGCATCTTTTGCATAGGAGGAAGAGTCTTAATTTACGCCTTCACTGCGTCCAGCTCTGTCTGTCGCTGCTTGATGGTTTCTTGCAGCTTTTCTACTTCTAGATTGTCCTGCAGGTTGGCCCAGGCATCGATGGTTTCCTCTATCAGTTTTGCTGTGCTGCTCGCAAGATCTGAGATCTTCATTGCTGAGGCCTTAATATCTTTGCGGCGCTGCTCCCTGACCTCTGGTGGGCTCTCCGAGATGATGCGAAGTTGAAGCTCTGCAATCTGGGCCTCATGTTATGCTTTGAGCTTCTCTATTTCAATGCAAGACTGATGTGCATAGTCTTTCAGCTTGGTGATTCTTTGCTTCAGCTCTTCCTCAGCCTGCATGTCGAAGTCAGGAAGACTTCGACATGCCTCATCCAATACTTGCACCAATGTGGCCTACTTACGTTCTGCGTCCCTCTTCCTCTGCTCCACTTCCTTCAACTATGCAGCGAGGCTCTCACTTTGCTTCATGGTATTTTCTAACTGCCTGTGTGAGAATCTATCGCGTTATTGGATCTCCCTCATGATTGCCAGTTGACAAAGGTGCAACTCCATCATAGACAGCTTGGCGTAGTTTATCTCAACTGTCATATTCATCTGCGAGCGAGATGTTGCGTCAGTTATTATGAGGGCTGCGATTGGCACTTGTCCTCTGTTATCTTTGGCTGACCAGTGTCTTGTATCTGGCTGCGCGCTTACCGGGACACTGCTTGTTGCAGTGCCAGTCGCTAATTTTTCTGCTGGCGTCTTAAGTTCTGCAACTCACTGCATTACGACAGCGAGTGCATCAAGGTGCGTAGATGCAAACTCTTTCCATTTGCTGGTTAATGCCTTCGTAGATTTTGTCAGTGCTTGATCAAGCTCCTCAACCGTCAAAGCAGGCTCTTCAATGACATTCTTATCCTTCGACGCATTAGCTTTCTTCCTGGGCTGAGGCTTAGCAACTTCCTCTGCCTCTGGAAACTTGCGCTTATCTAGGCGATTGGGGTCTGAGATTGTCTTGACCGATTCTTCCTCTTCTTCATCATCTCCGCCATCTCCACTCTGGTCACCTTCACTCTGCCGCGACTCACTTTGTTCTTCGCTTTCTTCGAGTGGGTCATTCTGCTGCGTCTGACTAGAGCCAGCGCCCACGTTGGTGACTGGAGGGATTGGAATGTTGGGCTTTGTCCCTGCATCCTTAATCCATTCAGCTGGCCACTGCTGAACTACTGCGAGGATGTCTTCTTGGGTTACCACATATGGAAACTTCCAGCATGCATGTTTATTATCTGTGCGGGCCTGGATGAAGACATGGTGCATGTCGGCCTTGAAATTGGCCACTGCTGCATACTGAGCAAATAGCTCATTACTGAGCCGCGACGTCTCCAGGATCTCATAGGATATGTTCATGGCATAGAAGGTGAACACATAGTTTGTCATCTGCTAGGATGCTTTGTCCTGTGACACCCAAAGAGATGCGTACCTTGCTGCGCCAGGCATGTTCAAAGGCACATCAACAAACTGTGCCTCGGTAGGTTCTTTCCATCCTATCAGTGCAATAAGCACTATCATCCATGAATAGTGAAAGGGACTACCTTTCTCCTGCGCATCACGGACATCTTCAAGGAATTTCTTGGCAATGTACTCTGCCCATTTGTAACTGTAGCCTTCGGCATAGTTCGCAACAATACCGACGATCGGGGCAGATACTTCATTCGGTTTGCACTTCCGCATGAGCTTGCATGCTAAGAGTTCTGCGGCGAATCAAATGTTTTGATGCTGAATGGTCAAGGTTTGATACCCTCGCTTCCCTTTCATCAGCCCGAAGTGTTCCTTCATGCTCTGTGCTAGCTTCGCGTCTTCATATTTTCCCAAAAAATCAATGCTAGGATCAGGCCCTTCCTTCGGCAAGCCCGTAATTCGGTGAATGAGTTCTCCATTGATGGCGATTTTCTGGTTCCCTATCCATAGGTACCCATCATGCACCAACGCCAATAATTGCTTGACCACCATGGTCACCTGTGTGCTGCGACCGAAGTGGGGAACATTAAGCATGTTCAACAAACTAGCTTTCTCCAAGCTAACAGCCCACTGTTTCACTTCTGATAATGTCGCTCCAGTCTCCAGATAGTGGACAGAGTGCAAGTATGTCCCAAGTGTGAAATGTGGGAATTTCACACGATCATTTGTATCGTGGTCTGCGTACTTCAGCCGGTCTATTTTCCCTGTCATTGACCCGACCAACTGCACACCCTGTGGCAGCGAAGGGGTGCGTAAAGTGAACTTGGCGTTTCGCTGAGGTGGCTGAACTCCTGGTCGAACAGGTGGAAGATATGGTGGACGCTACAATGCAACGTTCTCATCCCCTTCAGGTGGGATCTCTGCTGAACCCAACGGATTCATCTCGGGATCCTCCGGTGTTTTCCTTGATTACTTGTGTCTGTCTTCGTTCCGCTTAGAATGAACTTCGGGCTTAAACTTCTTCTTGGTAGATTGTGTTTGCATTGGCTGAGTCGGTGCTGGGGGAGTTTCTTCATGTGGTGCAAATGCAGGTGGGGTGCTCATAAGGTTCTGCAGGCCCCTTAGTTCAAATTCTCTTATTAATTCTTGAAGTTCGCGATCGGCTGACATGGACGTAATTGTAAAACTCAAGAAAATGTGTAATGCGACATTCGCAGGGCTGGGTGTCTTCTTATAGAATTCAATGACCAAATCTGCCATAATTGTGCATTGAAGACACCAAATCTGATAGAGATCTTGCCCAAACGGCGGTAGATTTCCCAAAATCTCATGATTACATGCAGTTAATACAGTTAACGTACCGGCGTCGCCAAATTTTATTTTTTCCAATGGTCGCATTTTGAGCTCCGACATAGCTTTCCTTCTTCGGCACAACCAATAACTTGGGGTGCGCCACAATAAGGAAATTCGACACTTCCTGACACTCGCTTTGACAGAGCTTCAATCTTCGACCTGCGACAGAATGTCTTTCATAGCCTCAATGATTCCGACAGCGAGCATCTTATCTAGCTTCATCCTGACTTTTTCTTTATACTTAGGGTTCAACCTATAAGGGCGTTGTTTTACAGGCTTCGCATCAGGTTTCAAAGGGATTTTTATCACTCCTATATCACCAAGGATACCTTTCATTTCTGAGAACTTCGTCGGAAATAAGTCCTGATACTCTTGGAGAAGTTGGGTCACTTTGCTCACCATTTATTCATCCCAATAATCTCCAATGGTAGCATACTTAGGAATTTCTTCTGATCCAATGTTTACTTACCTTGTCTTCAAGGGCTGAGTCACTTCAGGTGCTTCGACTGCTGGTCCATGTACTTCACAGTGTCCTTTTGACTCAGGAATGTTAATATTGCGTGGGCCATCATCCTCATCAATTGCAAGGTTATAACATTCTACTGCATTAGCTTCTTGTTCCTTCCAATCAGGTTGGTACTCTGTTATTTCTTTATCATCAAACACCTTAGTATGGATCAACCTAACAGATGCGTCCAAAGCAGGACAAACCTCATTAATAGAAAATTTAAGCACAAAACTATCAACAAGACTATCCCAACTTACAGTACCATGGCAAAGCTCCACCTCCGCATACCAGTTCTTTGCTACAGGTTCCAGAGTGTGTATAAACCTATGTACCCATTCTTCACAAGGTACATGCTTCCATGCTTCGTAGCACTACTCCAAATGTTCATGAGGGCTAGTCTTACCATTAAATCTGCTTCACACCTCCTGAGGTTGATCCATGAATCTCAGGTGAAGGGAATTTTGACAAGCTTCCCAACTATGAATGTACTTTCTATGACCATTCCACCATCTAGCAGCTGTGGCTCTAAATACTGAATCTAGAGTCCCCATTTTCTGTGAATCTAGTACCTGCTCTGAAAATTACCAAAATAAAATCTTCAGGGTCTGTCAAGCCATCAAAAAGAGGTAAGACTCTTGTCTGTGAACCAAGCCATCTGAGAGACTTGGTAATTCTTGCACATCGATGTTCATGTAGCTCATAAAGTCTACTCTGCCAAATCTCTAATCCTTCATCTGAATCAGTCATGCAAGAACTGTCACACTTCCAATCCATTATACCTTCAGGAGTAGGGTTAACATAGTCTTCTTCTTTAGCTGTGATGTTGTAGATATGATCCAAAACATCTTGATCTTCATCTTTGACTGGTTCTGTGTACCTTTCTCCTTGAGAAGGGTCCAAGGGTACTATGACTCTGAAGCCTTTTCCTTCAAAAGTCATCTGCCTGTTCTTAAGGTTGATTACTGCAGAATTCTCTATTTCCCATTCAATTCCTAGCAAGGCTGGATAGGGGTTGCTATCATCAATTATTTCAATGAATTCAAAATCTGCTAAGGTACTTACTCCACCAATGTCTACTGGGACACTAGGGAATATTCCTAGGGGCACAATCATCTGCTGATTGGCTAATCTCAACTGTATAGGAGACCATTCAAGGGTAGGTTTTCCCATTTGTTCCCATGTCTGCTTAGTTAAGACATTTACTTCTGAGCCCAGGTCTAAAATGATGTTAGTCATGTCATACTCTCCTATCTGAGCATTTAAACTCATTTCTCTTCCAGTCCTTCTAACTCTATTAACAGTTTTTTCTTTACCAAAGCTTCGTTGAGGTTCGCAAGAAGCAATAACTTTCTGTAACTCATTTAAAGCATTCTGATTCCTTAAGAGCTTCATACAACTTTGTAAGAATGATGATAGTGTACTTACTTTATCCGCCGAAGCTTCTTGAGACTGTGACTACTGTTGATGATGTTGCACAGGTGCTACTGATGTGCTCAGATCAGCAAAGTATTTTTTGGCTTCCATAAATGTTTCTTTTTCTCTTCCAACATCAAATGCTGGAATTTTCTCTGGGGTCTTATGAACCCAAGCCTCGTCAGGATATTTCTCCTTATTCTGCACTTGTGTCATAGCTCCAATCCTTGTAACAATGTTAATGGCTGGGACAGGCCTTTGCTCTACAGTAATCATCTGAATATTCTGAGAGGAGCTCCATTTCTTTCTTGTATCTTGGCTATCAGCTGTGGGCATTGCTCAATGACATGATCTACTACTCTGTAATATCGACATGTCGTAGTTGGGTTCCGACAGTCTCTAGCTACATGTCCTTCCTGGTTGCAATTATAGAAAATAACCTGGCCTCGACCTCCTCTAGGCATACCACCACGACCACGACCTCTGAAACTACCTCGACCACCGCGGTAACCATATCCATCATTGCCTTGTGCATTGTTTTGTACCCTATAAGCATCATAGGTTCGTTCTCTCATAAGGTCAAAGCTGCGACACTCATCTTCGTTGTGTCCTACTGTCTTACAGAAATTATAATAGGGATTCTTAGGTACTTGAACATATCTTTGTAGCAGATAGCAGTCTTTAGGTCAATGCTGGTCAGTTGTTCTACAAATCTCACAATATAGAACATTAGGGTTAAATGGGTTTGGCGCACCAGTATTCAGGTAATTTCTTAGCACAGGACACTGTTCCTTGTCTTGACCTTCTGTCCTACATCGTGTACACCAAACCTCTTCACGAATAGATTTCCCCTTCTTCATGTCGCGAAGCTCCAAATCCATTTCTGCCAATTGTGCTTGTATTTGGTCTATGCCAGAATTATCTTCGACAGGAGCTGTCTCCAGTTTCATGGAAATCTCCAAAGCCTCTTGCTGATCAGCAACCTTCTGTTGCCTCAGTGGAGTTCTGATATGAGGTAATAGGGCTGCAATGAACCATTCTTTATGCTGCGCTAGTCCAATAGTGAAACCAACTTGATATAGCAGAACTTTGAACCTTTGATCAAAATCCCAAACTGATTCACCTCGCCTCTGCTGAATCTCTTTCAGTTCAGTTATACACTGTGACTCTGATTTAGGCTTCTTGAACTCCTTGATAATTTCTGTTTTAATATAAGCCAAGACATGGTTCTGAGTACTGGAAAAATTCATAAACCAGGTCAAAGATCAGTCTCTAAAAGAAGTGACCAGCTGCGCTCTTCTTATATCTTGATCCATAATGTTCTTAGCAGTCCAAACAACTTCACATAAGAACCAAAACTGTTCTGGATCCTCTGATCCAGTTCCTTTGAAGACTGGGAGTTTGATATCATCTGTCATATGGGCCATAGTGGATTGAGGGGGGGGGGAGAACTTACTGGGGTAGAATGACCTGCAAAATGAATACTCGGGCTAGGGTTACTTTTAGACTGCGACGGGTTCTCAGGGGTAACAGATCTGTGCTGTGGAGTTATAGGAGGGTTTCTAACAAAAGGGGTTTCTTCATATTCAGGGTCTTCTGGACTTAATGGGGAATAACCGATATTCTGGCCTAGGGTATAGGATTCTAGGTTTCTCTTATATCTTTTACCGCTTCGCAGCAAACCACTTTGCTCGTCGAAGTCACTTTCACTTGCAAACATAGGTTAGTAAAAAGAAATCTAGCAATCTGATTCGATCAACAATATACCTTTCTCAGCCAAGAGCATCTTAATTTGCAAACTAAATGAATTTAGGTACTTACCCCTTGGTCCTTTGAAAAAATGTCTTTCAACTTCGCTAAAATAGGTACTTGTGTCGATGGAAAATTCTTTCACAAATGCTTCAAGGGTTCGCGTTTTCTAGAAATCAACAGCTCGTGATATCGTGTTGTTCACTCTTTTCAATATGTTAATTCTTGCGGGGGTCGAGTTAGGAAACTGATCTTCCTTGAAGTTGGTCTTTCTTTCTGTCAACTTGGATAACCATTGGTGCAATTCTATGTGGATACTACCAAAGAAAATTGCATGAATATCAGTAAAAACGTACCTTTGCAAAAAGTCGTCTGAACTGCGGTGAGGATCCTTATTTTCTTGCTCAGCAAATTTCAGATAAGTCTCTTCAATCCAATCACTGATTTCTTTTACTGAGGGCCTCCAAAACATAGCCCTTCAGGTACGATGTAGATCCCTCTTAAAGTAGATACTAAGTTCAACCGGAAACGGAACCAATTTGTTGGGATATAGGGCAGACCCGGGTTTTATACTATGATCTTCGCACCAACAAAAAGACCCACAGTGTTGGCCCTTTCGACAACAACCTGCGAACATGTTGCAGTCTCACCCGAAACAGCTATGGGGTGCCACAGAATCAGGTTTCTGCAAGCAGAAGAGGGATATTACTGTACCTTTAGCCTTAACAACAAATATTTATACAATATAGAGCTTCGACATTCACTTAAGTAGCTTTGCAGTTTAGATAAAAGAACGTTACTTCTTAACCCTTAACTGGGAATTCACAGCGAAGTTAATATTTAACAGTTATCTTACGTTAGCATTCACCTACTTATCAAAAGAATAAAAACATAACAGAAACAACATAAAAGAACCACCACAACACGAGATTTAACGTGGTTCACCCCCAGTGTAGGGGCTACGTCCACAAAACTGCGCTTTATTCAACTCTTTACAAAATCACAGTTCTGATCTGCGCACTCAGCTGCAGATCCTCTTAATCACCCAAAACTGCACACTTAGCTGCAGAACCTTTCTTACAAAACCCTCTGCGCACTCAGCTGAAGAGGTCGTCCACGCACACTGTTGGGACTTGACCTTAAAACCCAAAAATAGCTCTTAGCTTCGGATCACATGATCCTCATTTCATTAGATAATCTTGACATCTTTACATGAGTGCCTATTTATACAAGTGCACTATTACAAAATCATGGGCTTACACTCGGAAATTATGTACAATTACAAAAAGAGGGCTTTGACTCAACCCCGACACCCCTAAGACTATTTTGACGCGCAACTCCGCTTACAAGCTTCCCCAAAAACCACGGAGTTACCAAAATTAATAACCGTTAAGGCGTGCACCCCAACATCCTCTATGTGGGTAGAGGTATTCTGTAAAATTTTTGTGAGAATCTCAAGGTTGAGCTCATGTCGTATGGGAAGATGAAAGTAAATGAGAAACAAAATGGTTATCATTTCAAAGGTGGCATGGGGTTCCCTTGGTAAATTCACATACCATTTTTGAAGCTGTCTCTGTAAGGGTTCACGGGAAGAGGTGAAGCCTCATTGAGTCATCTACTATGCTATTAGAGGAACATTGTTATGGAGAAAAAATTCCTATGGCTTGGGGTGGACCACAACAGACAATATGACACCAGAAATCAATCCATTCTCCAACATGCTAGATACATAAAAGAAGCTATACAATAGGGATAAGAACTGTACCTCAACTGGATGTTCGAAAAAGATCCCCATTGAGCTCTCAATCGAAACTTGTCCCTACACTTTGTCCTCAACAATAAATAGATATACAAGCATGATATATAACATTGAATGTCTAATATATCATATTAAATTTAAACATGTATACAAAGTAATTACATCCATGGATACAAATATTAATAATTACACATGAAATTGGATGAAAAATGGATATTTCTATTAATGTAAACAAATATACAAATGACAACCTCCGTCAGCACCTTGTCGGAACCGAGAAAGTGTGTCCCTCCACCTGGGCCTCCACCATGACTTCAATCCTCCATGTAATGGAAATCTCCCAAAGACAAGGGAAATCTTGGGAAAGAGCACTAATGGCTTCCTCAAGGACAAAGGGATGCAGACTCAAGCATATTACAATGGAGAATTTTTTTTCTATAATCTCTTTACTCTCCAAAATTCTCCCCCTCCAATGCTTTACAATAGATCAATATATAGCCCCTCAATAGGAAGTGAATGGTCGAATTGGATAGTTTCCTAACATATGGAAGTCCAAGGATCAAGTCATTTATTAATTGATGGGGAAAATTACAAATATTTTTTATTTTATTTTTCAGCATAAAACCCGATGGACGCGGGTGACAATGGTGCAAGCTATGTATACACGAGTTGTAGACTTATGACCCGCGTGCATCTTCAAAAAGAGTTTTTCACAGGGTTAAACTAGAGCATCATGGCTATGGTGAGTAAATGGGGTATAGTGAGTCTACATAGGGATAGGGAAAGGCCATCAAAGCATGATATACCGGGATTGTACGGTCATATTGTATTTTCCCAAAATGAGTATTTGATACAATTGTAGGGGGTGATGACACAGGAGGGATGGGATGATACTGCATTTCCATATACGATGACATAGAATTTTGTTGAGGGGGAGCCTTTCCCTATTGGGAAATGGACCCAATAAGTCCATTTGTTGAATGTGATGACCCCACATGTATGGGATCCAAGTATCAATTCCTAGGGGCATTAAGTAGGATGGTGCATGTAAGTAACTTGATTGTGCATAAATGAGATCAAAATGTTGGGCCTTCAAGATGGAGTCTTTCTTAGTTTGGGGAAATGAGGTTGCCACATATTTTTCAATCTGGGGTTGGAGTGATTTGATGAACCAATCCAATAGGAACTGAGGTTGAATGTCTATTTTTCACAATGTACGTTGTCAATGCCACTCATGGATGTGGTCATGTATTTGGGTAGAGGTATTCTATAAATTTTTTGTGAGAATCCAGAGGCTAAGCTCATGGCGTATATGAAGATAAAAGTAAATGAAAAAAACAAAGGATATCGTTCCAAAGGTGGCATGGGTTTCCCTTGGTAAATTCACATACCATTTTGCAGTTTTCCCTGTAGGGTTCGCTAGAAGATGTGAATCCTCATTGAGTCATCTACAATGCTATTGGAGGAACACCATAAGTGGAAAGACATGACATGGTTTTCTAGGCCACCTCCTTACTTTCCTTCAAATTTAGGGATATCTGAGGGGATCTTATTGGGAATATCTGGCCATATTAGACCATGTGATATGGGGTCATTGATCAATTTGTCTAGATCAGGGAGATTCAAGCTATCCATGAAAGGTAGGTTGCTATTAGGTACCACCATCATACGTTGTGTATTGTTCCCTCGAGGGGGAGAATGGGAAGCATGTGGCGATGATATCTGTCTCTAATGTGAAGAAGAGAATGCTATGTGTCCTTCACTTGAGGAGGGTGGAAAAGAGGTTGGATTTCCTCAAGGGGTGAAAATAAAAGGTGGCCTCTACCATGAGAGGATGAAACAAAGGGGTCTAAATTATTTATGAGGGGAGAAAATGAAGGGTTTCCTATTCCATGAGAGGATGAAAGAAAAGGATCTAAATTATCTCCAAGGGGGGGAAATGAATGAAGTAAGGAGCATCCTATCCTAGAAGATCCTATCAATGTTTCTTGGGAGAAACCCTGACTAGATTATATCTCTCGTGAACAATGGGGAAAGAGTGTGAAAAAACCCCTCTAGAGAGGGGAAATCCTTGCAGTCTATGACACTTCCTTAGGTGGTTTTGTTCCTTAATGGTGGAAGTTTTGTGTGATAAATGAGAGCTATGCTGGGAATATACATGATTGAACAAATGCAAAAATATTCCAACCACATTAGATGAAAAATGATGCAAAGTGAGTGATATGTTCTATGCTGTTTAGTGCAAATGATCCAACATGTAGGTTCTTTTTAAATACGAGTTATGCGAACTTGTCTTTAAAAAAAATACATGTAAATTCCCTAAATACCTAAGTCCATTCCTCTCAAATGTAACCGGGCCTTCCAAAATCACAACTGCTATTGGTAATGGGATCCTCCCATCAATTGGCTAGTGAAGGTAACAAATGTTTAGTTTTAATCCAATTTTCAATCTATGATAATTGTTTCATAATGATTCTTCAAACATCTATTTCATCCCACAATTTCATTTCATAATCAATATTCATTTGTAGCGGAAATAAATCAAGGATCATTGAAAGATAACCGTGCACAAGAGGCACAAATATTTTTACCCTAGGAAACCCAATAGGGAAAAAACCCAACAAAATTTTCTCAAAAGAGATCAATCCAATTCAAGTACAATACCAATCATCAAGTTGAACCCTAGCACAAGAGAGGTTCTCCCTCCTTCACAAGAAATCCTAACAAGGGTTACAAGTATTCCAATACAATAAGAAACCCCAAAATTACTACTTTGTCTTCTTTGCTATGCTTGGTTGAAATTGTGCACTAGAGAGAGAGAAGATGTGATTGTGTTGTGTTCAAATGAAGTGTGTGAACATTTTATTTATATTCTTCAGTTGACTTGAAATTTTCACTTTTGAGGCCAACTTGTACTTTCGTCTTCTAAGGCCAATTTACTCGTTTTACTGGGACAATTTTTCTCTTTCTTTCCTTCCACTTTCTCTGGTACTTCTTCAATGGTTTAATTGACTTCTTGGTTATTTATTCATAATAGAAAATTTGTCCTCGTTGATGTCCATATATTGACATGCAAATTAAATTCTTCCATAGATCTCTAAAGTTGAATTAACCATATTTTCCACACACTTCTTAAAGCCAGTTGTCAAATTAAACATTATATTAGTCTTTCTAGTCCACAAGGGAATGAGATCCCCTATCAAATAGATAAGTAATCTCACTATATTAGAATAGATCAATCCATCACAAGCAATCCCACATAGGGTATGCAATGTGAGTTCTAGCCTTCCTTCACTCATAGTCAATGTTAGGGTTAACCTTCACTTGAGCATGAGTCAAAGGTGGTTTAGGTCTAGCACATACTTTTGGGCACATGTTTTCTTGTATCCCATGGTATTTGCCCAAGGTATTGCATGTAAAGAATCCTTTATAAAGCTCAAGGAGGATCCATTGTAAATATTTCTAGAGGTGGGCAGGTGAGTTCACTTGGCCTGGTTGGCCAATTTTGGCCATGTAATGAAGATATTAATTGTTGTTGGTTTTCCCCCATGGGATTTTCCATGATAAACTAATGTGTCATTTATTCTTACTGGAAGGATCCGAGGCCACGGTTCTATTCAGGAGATATATGACCACATAATCTCACGTGAGATTGTGTGAAGGAATCCAATTGCTACAACTTGTGAGAGATCTATGATTCTTGGCATAGCTAGAGGGGGTCCAGGGGACCACCCCACGTGGTGTGAAGAGTGGCTCCTAGTTGTCAGATCAATTTTTTAGAAGAGAAACATTGCATGAAAATTTTGGGGGGAAAACTTCCATGAAAGATTATGGCATGAAATGTAATGTAGGATATCTGCGTGAAGAATGGTCCATGGAGCGCGTGAGGTTTTTCTCCTGGTCATGTTGAAAGAGAACAAAGGTTGTGAGGAAGAGAGAATGACACTGTTCAATTACTCGTCAACGTAATCCTAGCGTGGAGAAGTGGACTATCACTCTATTTATTTAATTTATTTGCCTTCATGGATTTATTATGCCAAAAGTGTGAATTTTGTAACCCTAGATGCGTTTTGAAGCTGAGTGAAGTCTCAAACATAGAGAACCAGATCTGCAAAAAACTTGAGCCATGAAAAACTTGAGCCATGAAAGTGGATTTTTGGTGAGCTTCCCACGTGAAGAGCAGTCGATCCAAGTATGGAGATATCTATTTCGGTGGAAACAAAATCTTTGTGAAAAGGAACCAAGAAGAAGCCACTGGTATCCTGAAGAGATCCACCATAAAAGTTTGCATTTATCAGACCCGAGGCAAAGATGGCAAGATGCTTCCTAGAAACCCTCGCTGCTGAAGGAAAGAACAACGTTTAAAAAATACTAGTCCAAGAGGAGAAATTCGAAGACCATTTATCCGATGGCTGAAGTGGATCTGAAGTAACAAAAAATGGGTCGCCCATGGAAACAATAGAAAAAGGTAATTGCATGTGGTCAATACGTGCAATTTTTCTTTTTGATGAGCAATGCACAACCGTGACCATGTGGACCGTGTTTATAGTGGAAGTGGTGTGTATGCAGTGATCTATCCTTGGTTCTATTTGGTTCAGTTCATTTTTATCCTTGTTCTGGTTCTGTAAGCATATAGGAGGCTCTCAATCCCTATGACGAGATGGTGATGCTAAGGGTCAAGGTGTAGATCAAGCGTTGTGTGTACTTGCAAATCCAAGTGACAAGAAGAATCCCATGTAAGAACCCATTGGTCTATTTGGATATGTGTGGAGTATAGAGTTGGTTCTATCATAAATAGATCGATATCGATATAGCCATGAAACTGGAGGAGCTGCCTTGGAGTCTGAAAGGAAGAATTGGAGGTTGTGCTGTGTAAAACCAGAAAACAATTTTCTTAACAAGGAGAAAGCACATGACATGATAAGCCTATTGGAGATGGATGTTAGGACCTGCTAAAAATAAAATACAATGTACAGAAACGTAATCAGACTCTCAACTTTGACATATGCACATTCTGTGGGTTACATCACGCCTAGGTATACTCCTTTGGTGAAACCTAAGGATTCAAAGAAATGACCCCAAGATTGATGAGGAACCCAATGGATTTTGGTGTAGAATGGAAGTGGATGGATTGTGCATAAAATCCCAACATGATAGGCAAAAATATAAATAAATATTGGACTTGATTTGGGTTGAATTTGGAAGCTAGAGAGAAAATGACAAAACTGGGACTGCTCAACTAGTTAACTTCCAGGAAAACCCAAATGACATAGGGAGGTCATGAATTACAGATTTAATGGTTGGGATGAGTTCTAATTGGTCCTAGAAACTATATGAAACCTTCATATCATAATTGGTACAGGAAGGAGTCGGTTTATTGAAATTGAAAACTAGTCAAAATTAACATCATAATGAGCATAAGAGGAATAATACAAGAATGCCTAAAATTATGAAGCAGGAAAGCATAGAACTGAAACTTATTATTTAATAGATAATGGAGTACATATAAATACTGAAATGATATCAGACACACCATACTATATTATAACTGTTTATCCTAAAGTCTGCTAACTAGACTACTGGGTAGCAGTGTTTAGGCACCTTAGAAATCAAAGACTATTTGTGTGGCTTTGTGGATAACAATATAGAAGTCAAGATTGTAAAGACACATTATAGAGACATAATAATCTGAAAACATCAGACAATACATGTATAAAGACAATATTTTGTAGATTGAATGAGTGTACAATTTTCAGTCCAGGAGATAGGTTTCAAAACATATATACACAAGGAATAAGCAAACAGTTTATCATTGCAACATATGTAAAAGTACAGGTAATTGAAATAACATTTCAAACATCATGTAAGCATCAATATCCACTTGCAGACACAACAACAATATAGAAAACATCTATATAAACAAAATGTAAACAATGGTTCAAACATAACCAGAGAATATCCACACAATATAAGTTCAAAACCTAGCTCCAAATAGATAATAAGTCATTCATAAAAAAAATAAGTTCTTACACAGATAAACATTGCAGAACTGTACAAGATCCAAGCATATCACAACCCTCATGTGTTTCCCCTTGTTTACCAAAATATTACAATATATATAGGAAAAGGTGAGTTCCAAAGTTTGTTTGTGTAGATCCACCTTTTAAGGTTTTGACTTTTAAAAATAGAAAAGTATATAACTGAAAAAAGATCTAGTCTAACTAAGTTTGACAAGTGTCAAAACTACATTAAACTAGAAACCTTATCAAAGTATTCTAGCTGCCTCAGCTAAAGTAGCTAATCCATCCAACGAATGTGCTTTTCTTTGTAACCTGTTTAACTCCTTCTGCATATGTTTCAGTTTCTTTTCAATCTCCTCCTTATCTTTCACCAGCTGGACATTCTGCTCCTGCATCTCTTTTCTTCTCTTTACTGTTTCCTCTGCAACCTGCATTAACTATGAATAATTCTTGTTTACTTCCTGTAAGTCTTGCTTTAACATCATGTTTGCTTTCATTAGACCATCATTGATCTGACTAATATGCTCATTTTGAATTCTGCAAAGATCAATTTCTCTTCTGTCTTTATCCTGTTCAAATTCTTTCATCTCATCCTCTGAATCTTCATTTGCAATTTTTTCCTCATTCAAATCTGCAACAATTTCTTCATTTACATATGTAACAATTTCCTCATTGCAATCTATTTGATTTTTTGATGATTCAACAACTTCTACTTTAGAAAACAATGATGTTGTATTTCCTTCTGTATCCTCATCATTAAAATTGTAAAGACAATTTTTAGGAACTAGATCTAGAACTTTTCTTAAACTCTAATCAATATTATTCAAAACTTGATGCAACACTGATTCTAATTCCTTTTATTTTTTACCCTCTTTGTCATCACTAGAAGAATCCTGTACACTGATAACTTGATATTTTTTAAACTTAGGATCTAATACTACTCTCATATTCAACCTAAGCTTATTTATAGGTCATATTTTAGGCCTGAAATACACCTTGAGTGGTTTAGATGAATATTCTGTAGGTTTCGAGGGTTTATTAAGAGAAGAAACAAGGTCTAGTCCTTTCTTAACTATTTCAATTTCATTAACAACACTCATGACTGAACTGCAATTCTTAAACTCCTCAGGCTTATTCTATTCTACTTTTACAGATGTTTGAATATTTAGTCCCTTTTCAGGAAACTCCTCCTTGTGGTGGTATCCAACTTCGTTTTCATACAAGGCTTCTACCTCTGTACTTACAAGAATATCCATGGTCATTTTCTTAGAAGGGTTTTGTTTTCTTTTACCCTTTTTCACTTCTTTAAACTTAATTTTGAAACTCGACCAGAATAGGAAATGAGATCAAGATCTTTCATCTTTCTCTAATTCTTGAGCAATTAACAATTTGATTAGACCATGATGAAAGATGCTATTGCTAAAAGAATGGGGGTGATTACGAACCCTAATAGCCATTTTTCCCAGACTCTTCAACAAGTAGAAAGGTAGGTTTAATTTCTTTGTACCTGATATATGCTGCAAGAACCTCGTGTGGTAGCGATAAACAGTTGCAAACCTTCCTTCACAGATGACATATATCTGAATGATGTGTAAAACATCTCACCACTCTTCAAGTAGAAAAAACCTTTGGATCCCTTGACTCCAGTCAGGGTTTTTATGTGTATGAATAAGGAATTGATTGTAATCCTCATTAATAGACTGCCTTTTATACCATTTTTCTCCTTCATGAATAACACCCATGGCCTGTGCAATAGTTTCTTTCATCACTGCAAACTCAAGGCCTCCAATCTTCACTACTAATCCATCAAAACTTTGAAAAAAATACC
Organism: Pseudotsuga menziesii; assembly: GCA_001517045.1. NCBI lineage: Eukaryota > Viridiplantae > Streptophyta > Pinopsida > Pinales > Pinaceae > Pseudotsuga > Pseudotsuga menziesii. Next base: position 600,299 of record LPNX010956237.1, on the reverse strand, counting down.
TTGTAACCCCTATGCGTTATTCCTCGATTCTTTCAAACATAGAAAACCAACCAACTTCTTTCACTTTTTCAACGGCTAATGGGGATTTCTTCATCCATTCCACACTCTAGGGTTCGATCCTGAGCAAGTGACCACTAGGACGAGGTTTCCTATCCACTTCCATGGCCGAAACAAAGACTGTAGACGAAACACTTGAGATAGAGCATTGAGAAGAATGCATACAAAACCCTTCGTGTAGATCAAACACCATATTATCCCGAGCTGACAGAGTAAAGTATTTTAGTTTCAAAATGATGTTAAATTGTGGAACGGTACAGGTGTTTTGTTCAGTAAGAATCAAATCCAACTGCCGGCCCTCAAACAAGAACAAAATTCAAAACCTGAACGCTTGATGATTGTACCTACACAAAAACCTAACTTCGACAAGATGGAAACGTACATGCATTTGAATAAATGAAATACGCTGCCAGCCTCTGTTAAACATAGGAAATGCTTTATTAACTCTTAACTTTGCATGAATTATGAAAAGACTTTAATTAATCTACAGGAGCTTAGGTTTAAAAACTAAAATATTGGTAAATGCATAGAATATTCAAAAATGAAATCAAAGTAGTATAAACTTTTAGGAAAAAGGGACAATAAATCCAAGGATAAAAGGTCTAAGGTAAATAACAGGCCCAGGGAAGAAAGCTAACAGACCTAGGACAAACATTGGCTCCAATTGGGGGATGGAATTTCCCTGTTATTTTCCAAGAACTATAGACCAAGTGCCTTATTTGCTTTCAACAATTACTGATCCATTGGGCTATGGAGTCTTATTTGAACAAACTGAAACTCACCGGTAATTACAGTGTGATGAATACCCTTTAGACTTTATTTGGTATAAAAATGCTTCAAAAAATGCCCATTGACTGGGCCTGCTAATTCATCACCTTCCAAATTATGTAGAACAAATGTATTGTTTTCCAAACTTCTGAAAATTCTGAAAGGTCCTAGCCAAAGATGATCAAACTTACCATGTTTTGGTTTCTCTTCTCTTCTTGCATCCCATCTAAGCACCAAATCATTAAGAAAGAAATTGTTTTCTTTGACTCTTTTATCAATAATCTTTTTATTTTATCTTTATACATTTGAGCCTTTTCAACAAGCAACTCTCTTTCTTGCTGAAGTTCAATCATTTGAAAAATTCTGTGGTGTATCTCATTAGGCGCTTTAAGGTTAGCTTGCATAAATTTCATGACAGGGAGACCCAATTGTATAAGAAAAAATGCCTTAGTTCCATATACAAGCTGGAAAGGAGAAGTACCAATAACCTTTTTTGTAGTGATACGATCAGCCCAAAGTACATACTTCAACTTACTGCCCTATGCCTTTTTATTTTAGCCTGACAACAATTTTTTGATATTGTTTACAATTTTTTTGTTTGTGGACTCTGCTAGGACATTAACCTGTAGGTAATATGGAGTGGAATGTTTCAAAATAGTCCCATGTTTTTCACAAAAAAGGACCATATTCTGGGATTTGAAATCAAGGGAATTGTCTGTAATCATCTTTCAAGGACAACCAGACCTACTCAAAATGTTTTCTTCTATGAAGTTTATTATAACCTGATCAGTTGCTCTTTTGGTAGGAATTGCTTCTACCCATTTTGTAAAGAAATTTGTACCTGTTAAAATATATCTGTGTTGTCCAATGAAACGTGGATTGATTTCTCCTATAAAATCTAACCCCCAATGATGGAAAGGGTCCTCTGCTGAAATATGTTTAAGAGGCAGAGAAGGAAATTTCTGTTTACCTGCAAACTTTTAGCATTCATGGCACAGGCTCTTACTTCTTGATCCTTTCTAAACATCTTAGTTATCTGCTTGACAATCTCTACAAAGTTAGGAATAAACCATCTGAGAAAATTGATTTTCCCAATAAAGAACTGAATTTCTTTTTTTTTCCTGGGAATAGTAATTTTCAGAATTGCTTTTACACGTTTTGGGTCAATTTTGATACCATCTGTTGAGACAATATGACCAATAATTTTACCTTCCTGCATGGAAAAATGATATTTCATTGGGTTTAGAGACAAACCAAACTTCCTACATTTCAAAAAGGTTTGTTCAAGGTGCTTAAGACGATTCTCATCTAAATTTGAAAACAATGTTATGTCATCTAGATAGATCACCAAAAACTTATCTCTTTCACCCACAAATGCTATGTCCATAGCCCTTTGAAGTGTTGCACCTGCGTTCATTAAACCAAATGGCATTTTATCGTACATAAAAGTTCCCTAGGGATTGGTAAAATAATTTTTCTCCCCATCTTCTGGATGAAGAACAATTTCATTATATCTTGAGAACCCATCTATCATTGATATCCTCTGAACTCCAACTACCTTTTGCAAGATCTGATCTATCTTAGGGAGATGGTAATTATCTTTCAAAGTGGATCTGTTTAGGTTACAAAAATCAACACATAACCTAATCTCACCATTTTTCTTTCGAACGGGAACCATATTTTCAACCCAAGTGGAATATCGAAGAGGTACTATAATTTTTGTATCCAACAACATCTTCACCTCCTTTTCAATGACTGGTAATAATGCCGGATTGATTCTTCTGAGTTTCTGACAGAAGGGTTTAGTACCAGGTTTTAAAGGGATCTTATGTTGGATAATTCTAGTATCATATGTTTTGAGATCCTCGTATGACTAAGCAAATATATCCACAATTTTTTTTAGCAAACTGATATACCTCTTTTTATTCTCCTCTCTCAGCAGCTTAGAAATTTTAATGATCTTAGGTTGAATTTCAGTTCCAATGTTGTAGCTACTAACAATTTCCTCAGAAGATTGTACAACTTGTTTTGCTAAAGTATCATCTTTTAGAAACAACCTTTCTAATGACACTAAACCGTTTGGAATAAAATTTCCTTTGAGTTCAATAATTTTATGATCAACAATTGACTGTTCTGGAAAAGAAAGAAATTCATCCACATCATCATCTTGTTATTCATCAATATGAGAATTTGAAAACTCACCTGTTAATTCCAAGAATTTCTTGATCTCCAGATCATCCTGAAACACCCTCCAATTCTTTATGTTATCAGGAATTGAAGGCCTATGCCTAACTTCAATTGGATACTCGAGTTGAGTATTTTGCGGGACTTTGAAAAATGTTGCTTCTAGATCCAAAGAGGCTGATGTCTGATTTTGATCTCTCGGAATGAAAGAAATGTTGAATGATGAAAATAAATTATCTATTAAATCTCATACTTAATTTCTAAAAACTTCTAACAACTGTTGCTTTACTTGATAAACATTTCTGACCTGTTGAACCACTAACTCAGAGTCACCAAAAACAACCAACTGTTGAATTCCCAAATCCTTTACAACTCTCAGCCCCAGTATAATGCTTCATATTCTACTATGTTGTTAGTTGTCTAGAATTCCAATTTATACATCAGACAAACATTTTCCCCTCCAGAAGAAATGAGAACAATTCCAGCTCCTTCTTCTTCCTTAGATGAAGAACCATCAAAGTACATTTGTCATAATTCATCTTGTTTTTTGGTACCATGGTGAATTGGTTCTTTCTTTTCTACTTGCAGAACACTAGATGTTTCTTAATTTCTCAAATGCAACATACAAGATCCCATGTTTTCTTCCACAACATAGATTGGGTGATTTGCAGGATTATTGCTGTCACTCACCAAGTAAGCCAACTGCACTTCTGTGTATAACCTCATTTTTTCACCCCCAAATATTGGAATAGTGGCATAGGAAAAATCCATCTGTAAAGTACCTCCCACTCTTTTTTCCCAGGTACTCGAGAGCAACATGCCAAACTTAAGTTCAATATCAACAACAACCACATCCATCATAACACTCTTCATAGGCAATTGTGCAAGATTTACAACAAGATATTTTATTACTCCTAAACACTGAACCTCCCTTGAGTCAAAAGAAAATAAATCATGATAAGGTCTAGTAATACCCAGAACGAAGGCTTCCATTATAGATTTGGGCATAAGGTTATGACAAGATAAAGAGTCTAACAACTAGTTGTGTAGTAGGGTCTCATGAACTCTCAAGGTGATATAGAAAGGAGGAGGAAAATATTATTTCTTTTCAACTTTGTCAGGAAAGGAAGAACCAACAAAAATGGTAGGATGCTCATCATGTAAGTTTATAACATCATAAGGGAGTTCATTATCTTGTGTTTTCGTCATCCTATAGGAAAGATCTATAAATGAAGGTATTTTTAGTAGTTCTGTCAAAGGGACAAGAATCTTCACCTTACTCAATTCATTTTCAAAGTTAAAACCCTGATTACTCTTATTGACTTCTTTCAACTCTGTGACCTTAGATTTACTAAGCCTGTGATTTTGTTTCTTTTCTAATGATGGATCAAGACATTGCTTGGTAGGAGAAACTACTTTATTTTTAGGAATTTGAGCAGCCTGTATAGCACCATATCTAAGATTATAGGACTTTTTTGGATCTGTCTGATAAATATCAGCCGGAGAAGTATACAAATCATCAAAAAATTCAGAATTTTGATACTGATCTTTAGTAAGAAATATTTCATATGATTCTTCTTCAAGATGATTAATATTCTGATCCAGATCTTCATATTCTAACTCCTCAACTTCCTCTTCTTCATTCAACAAATTATTTTGGAAATGGGGTTGTACTCTTTGGTCCTCATTTTCTTTTCTCTCCCTTTGAATTTCATTATTCCTCCTTTATCTTGGCATAAATATTGGCACAAAAGGACGTCTGGACTGATTAGGGTTTCCTTCTTGCAAAGGTCGACTTAAATTTTTATTCTCCATTTCTAATTTGTTGACTTTTGCAGACAAATTTTTAATTATCTTATTCATTTCATCCATTTTTTCTGATGACTTACCTGTAGAAGTTGATGGCATTTCTTTCTTATTCATTTCATCCATTTTATCTGATGAATTACCCTTATTTTTATTGTTCTTTAAGCTTACATGTTTCCAACATGTTTGATTCAACCTCTAATGCAACTTCCTGCATATTAAGCAAGGTCATTGACCTTCTTTCTCTTAGAAGTAAAAAAAAGCTTAGAATAAAATGAGTTTGCATATGTGAGTTTAGCAGAGGTATCTAAAGGCTTAATTTCTGTCGGTATTTTGCTATACATCTTATTGAATAGTTTTGAAAAGTCAACAAATGATTCATTTTTCTTTCTTTTCAAAGACCCAAACTCAGTGATGTAATAAAGGAAGTATTTTGTATCCCCCCACTGTTTCATGAATACTTCCTCTAATTATTCTATTCCATCTATTGATCCTGGAGGTAATTCCCTAAACCATTTCCTTACCTCTCTGTCTAAGCTCTGGACGAACATTCTCATCCAAACATCCTTTGCTTCAATATTATGATTATCAGCATAGCTAAAGAAAACATTCCAATGCTCCTCTACTGTTACTTCTCCTTGACCATTGAACCTATGGAGATATTTCTAATAGTCTCCCCCCAGGTAGAGAATGAAGGGGCTGAGTCATTACCAGTGGGGAATACCTAGAAACTGCAATACTGTCCATATAGTCAGGAATCTGAGCATCCATATTTGGACTAGATGGACATGGAGTAGATTGGCTCGAGCTGGATTGGCTTGAACTAGATTGGTCTGATGAAGGAGGAGAATTCCTGAACTTGAATTGATGAAGTGGGACCCTACTTGTAATAGGAATGTAAGGTAAACCTTCCCATTGCATCTTCACTAGGTAAACCTTCCCATTGCACAAGATACTCCCCGAGGGTGAAATTTCTCAACCTCCTCTCTTGAACTTGTAAAATTATTTCTGGAACAAGTGCCAAGTGTCCTTCAACAAAAATTTGGGGGAGCCCCTTTGAAACTGCCACTTGTTTCCCAATAACCTTCTTAAGACAAGATACATGAAACAAATTATGTATCAAACTTTATGCATGAAACTCCAGTTCATAAGAAACTTCACCAATCCTCCTTACAACTCTATATAGGACATAAAATCTTGGCTGCAACATTTCATCCCACTTTGTCTTCAAGGATATTTATTATATGGATGCAATCTCAAGTATACCAGGTCACCTTCTTGGAAGGTTCACTCTGTCCTATGCTTGTCTACATTCAACTTCTGCTTGTTTTGTGCAACCTACGAATTTTCCTTGAGGGTTTTGAGAGTGTCTTGACTCTCTTGGAGACAATCCTTGTCCTTTTGGTCTCTACAATATCCAAAGATAAGATCTGAAAATGTTGTGGCATCATACCCATACAAATATTTTAAAGGTGTCATACCAATGGATAGGTGAAAAGCCATGTTGTAGTAGAATTCTCCTAAATGCTGTTGGAACCTACAGTCTTGATGGTTCATCACACCTCTAGATATTTCAGAGATAGTTGTTAGGGCGCGCACCTCAACGGTCCTTAAGATGGGTAACCCCGCAGGTTTGACTGAAAATAGTCTTAGGGGTGTCGGGGGTTGAATCAAAGTATTCTATTGTAATAAACCCGTGGCTTAAGACCAGGGTTTAGGGTTTTGGGTGCCCATGGTATTGAATCCATGTTTTTGTAAACAGTGCGCTATAAATAGGCACTTGTGTAAATAAGAAAGGTTAGGTTTTATGATGTAAGAAAGATTAAGGCGAAGTTAAGGCTGATTTTGTAAGGAAAGGTTAAGTCCCAGCTGTGTGCGTGGACGACCTCTGCAGCTGTGTGCGCAGAGGGTTTTGTAAGAAGATTGAGAAAAGATCAGCAGCTGTGTGTGCAGAGGCCTGCTGCTGTGTGCACGGCTGTTAAGGACTGAAGGGATCTGCAGCTGAGTGCGCAGATCAAACTGTGGTTTTGTAGCAAGTTGAATAAAACACAGTTTGTGGACGTAGCCCCTACACTGGGGGTGAACCACGTTATATTTGGTGTTGTGGTTTCTTGTGTTGCTTCTATTTCTGTTGTCTTTTATGCATTAATAACTGTATACATTTGATAACTTAGATCACTGCTAATAACAAGCTTCGCTGTGAATTCCCTGTAGTGGGTTAAGCAAGTCACGGTTGTTTATCTATCTGTGAAGTTGTATAAAAGTGAATGACAAAGCTGTGTAATTATTGATTAATAAGTTAGTAAAGGCTAAGGTACAGTAATATACCTCTCTTCTTGCAGAAACCTGATTCTGCGGCACCCCATTGCTGTTTCGGGTGAGACTGCAACCTGTGCACGGGTTGTTGCCGAAAGGGCCAACACAGTGGGTCTTTTGTTGGTGCGACATAAAAGGATTAAACCCAGGTTTGCCCTATTGCCCAACAATAGTCAATCTATAGACTACATGGAATTAGCAGAGAATTCGATTGGATTCAGTGGAACGACTAAATAGTCCATTGAGAAAACAACTGAATGGTCGGAATGACCATGGTCAACGCGACAAAAACAACCAACTAAAATTTGGGACGTTGTAGATTCTACGAAAACTACTTCTACTTGTGGACTTGTTGGCCTGATTTTCTGACCTAGGCCAACTAAGGAGATTAAGCCCACACAGGTTGCTTAAAGCAGCTTCTGGTGTGTTTGGGATGACAAAATCTCACAGGTTATGGTCCTGCTACCAACTAAATTATTCTCTTAAGGAGAAAATAAAATTCAGTAAAAATTTATCCTAATTTAATTATTATTTAAATAAACCCTAAAATTAGTTTTCTAAGACCTAAGTTATCCTAAAAATGCTTTCTTAATGAAAGTATTCAATTTTTTGAGGATTTTGTTTCAAATATTCTAATTTAAAGGACTATTATTATGAAATTAACCTAATCCTATTTAACAACTGTTAAATATAAATTACACTAAAAAACAAAAAAAACAAAAAAAACAAACTAATTATTCTATCCCAGCTGAGAGCAATTTAAATACTATATTAATTATTAATTAATAATTAAAGTAAACAAAAAGATAAATGGTTAAGATTTAAATGAAAATAATTAAATCATTCACACTAAATCATTCTGTTGTATATTCACAATAGCAGAAACTTTAAAATAAACAACTACTTTAAACTTTTCTGGAGTGTTTTGTTAATTAACAATTAATAAACAACACTAAATATCTGAATAAAAGATAATGTTCATAAAGAAAACATTGTAATAATACAAATGAAATCAAAACAAACATAAAGATGTATATTACTAAGATTCAAATTTTCAATAAAAATACTGATCAATTCAATATAATAACATACTCATTCAAATAGCAATATTGTGTTAACAGAGTATAATATCCAATAATGAATACAATCATAACCAAGTATAACTAGAAGATGATATATTGAAATATATATATATATAAAGTATTCAAAAATAGTACCGAACAGTGATACCAGTCTGAGAACTTTAAGTCACACTCCTCCTTCGAAGATGAAACCCCAGTAAAGAGATAAAACTAGTACTGAAATGATATTCCAATGATGTTTTTCTTCTCATACTCCATCCCCCATTACATTGAAATTACTAGTTTATATAACCCCACTAGTCTTTCATTTCAGTTTCTAATAAGTGCTATAATGAATACAACAGGAGTCCTATTCCTATTTAAGTGCATCGAATCTCTTCAAAAAGACACCTGTCATAAACATTACTATGGGATAAAAACTATCAATTAAATGACTAGCCTGTATTATCTCCAGATTCATAGGAACTGAATTATTCGTGGACATCTTGAACATCCAATCCTTCTAGAAGCACCAACGTATGCCAATTGTGAACAAAATAGCCTGTGTTTGCTTAGGATAATGACACCATGTACACCTGTAACATACGAAATAAAATCCTTATTAAAACCATGTTAATAGAAATAAAAATAAAACAAAACAAATTACATGCATGCTCATTAAATTTTTTATTACCTGTAAATAAAGAGAGATAAACCATATAACCAAAATAGAAACGTCATCAAGTTCTATTTTGTAAATTGATTACTCTTCTGGCTTCAGAAAGTTTAGCTTTGAGCCTGATAATTATCAGCTTCTGTTGATCTACTTGCTCAAGCAAGTGCTGGTTTGTATTTATCATTGATTTCTTGGCTTCCTTGTATCGATTCTTCTTCAAGTTCATGTCCTTCCATCTATTAACCCAATTTAGTAATTCTGCCATGAATGTTTTATTTTCTTCATCTTTTAGGGCTGCGTTTGCTTGACATTCTTTTAATTTGTTTTTCAATTCTACAATTTTGGTTTCATATACTCTGTCAAGTACCTGTTGGAGGGTTTCTTCTTCCTGTTCGCGACATGAATCATCTGACTGAGAAGAATCAATATTATTGACATCTTGATTTGGTGATGGAATGCTTATAAACGATGGCTCAGGGCCAAAACCATAAGCATCCATACATGATGGTGCTGCTTCAAATTTAGTTGGCTCAGTAATGCTTTTGGCCAATGATTTTTCATGATTCTTCTCTATGGGAATAGGTTCATCCATATGCGTGGTTTCGGGAACCAAATATGAAACATCATCCTCAGGTTGGACAATAACTGGCCAAGCATTCTGTTGAGTGGTTGTAGGAACAGAGGTTGTAGTTATCGTATTCATGCTTCTAGTGACTCTTCGTGTACGAACGAACACAAAATTTTTTGGCTCAAAACTTCCTGTGTCACAACAAACCTGTGCTAACTGTTCCAGTTTTTGCATGGATTCATCACCAAGTTTTTTAGAAGTACACAAATAAGAGGGGATTTCATGATTAACAGCATCAACATTTTCATCATTTGTCAACTTATCATCCACCTTTGCAGGAGTACTGAAACATTTGTCAGATAGGGATTGATCCATATTTGTTTCAGCATAATAGGGATCGACCTTCACGATTCCATCATTACTAATACGAATATCTATAGGTGAACTTGCTTCCTGTAGTTTATTATCCCTTAACTCAGCCTTATGAATATCATCCATTTCAGATTTGGCTGGAGCTTTATGCTTCCTATGAGTTTTAGGAGAAGGGTTTGGCCAATACTATGTTGACCCTAGTTTATTTTCAACCAAGAACTAATCCCAATATTTAAAACTAAGAGACAACTGATGCTGGATTACAATTTTAATTAGACCATGGTGGAACAAAATCCTATCAGGGTTGCCTATGGTACTTTGCACTGAATGTGCCAGTTTCTTCAGGCTTTGCAGTAAGTAAAAAGGAATATTGAGCTTACAACCCTTCAACGCTAACAGTAATCGTAGATGATAATAATGAAGATGAGAAAGACGGCCGTCACAAGAGACATACCTGACTAGGATTTCATAAAACGCTCGCCATTCTGGTTTTAAGAACTTAACTGAAACCCCAATCTTTAACTTTGCATTGGCGGGTAAGGGTAACAGTAATGACCGACATCTCTTCTTATCGACCTTTCCTCCTTTAAACCAACGTTCTTCGGTTTGAGGAATCTTTGTAGCTTCTGCAATCTTATCCTCATTAATTATAAATTTAAAATCCCCAATCTGAGCTACATTTTCCCTCAAAATCATAGCAAATTGTTTGGTAACCTCTACGTTATGGCCACTAAAACATCTGAAAAATGGACCCCATCTAATATTTTTGAACAGTAGAGCGACTTTCTCATCGGCTTCAACCAGTTCAGGCCCTGAAATTTCAAATTGACTAAGAGGAGCCATTGTTTCCTCACTACAACTCTGGTTTTGGGTTGAAACAAATGAAGTCGTGAAAATCGAAGGAATAGGCACCCAAGTAAAAGGCATTATGCAAAATGTCAAATCCTCAATTGATTCATACGTGACAGAAACGAGAACCCCAATTTTGGCCATGTTAAACAAATTTGGAAATGATGAGAACAACAGCCAGTGTTTTTCTCTATGATTAATGGATAGACTAGCCACGATTAACTGAATTCTTCAGAAAACAGTATGTTAAAACTTCAAATTCTAACTAAACCTTCATATCAGAAGTCATTCAATTCAGAGATCGTTAATCGAAATATTAATAATACCTAGTCTGGAATGATGGATTCATACACCGTCATGAATGGGAATGGCTATCAGTCATTTATGGAATTGAATTCCAATGACACGATTTCATCATTCAGCTTAACAATTGTCAACTAAATTGATATGTATTTAAACAATTAAAACCAAATCCAAATGCCAATACGACCTCAATCTTTACGCAATGATCCTTGTAAATAGATGTTATCAATTTATCCATTCGTATCCTGTACCTTAATCATAACTATCAATCGATAATAACCGAGAATTACACGTGGAAGGCAATCGTGTTCATGAACATGGTGATGTGGTGTTGTCATAACAATCCATAATGTCCCCCAAGGGTTTCTGAAATTTCAACTAAGTAGCAAGCACCATTCACAACCAAACCATATATATACATGTAATTATTTCAAAATATAGTTTTAAATACTTTATGAAATCCCAATCACTTATGACCTAATACAAGATGTGATAGGATACAAAGCTTATAAAAATATTATGATTATGTTTATGTGACAATGAAAATTTGGAAACAATATACATATGATTGAACTTTAGCTATTTCATGATATATATGTACAATTTTCACAAAGCAATGATATGATATTAAAAGATTAAGTCATATGTAAAATGTAAACCTTAGGGTTAATGAAAATATTTCAATTAACAAATCACCCTTAGTTATAGGGATTACAAAAACTTGTGATGATAAATATGTTATCAAAACCAAATTTTAAACAGTTCAAAAAGTATCTTCATTTTAATTTGAAAAACTAATTAGCATACTGTACCTTAAATCTCCTAAATCAATATATATAATCAAATGAATTAATGGTAAAATTGATCAGATATAAAATTTACAGGATTGACAGCTGCTAATTTGTCAAATTTATGAAAATATTTCATAAATTTCTAATATGACTCTTAACTCTTCTATAATTGAGAGTACCTTTAGAATCGAAGATTCTGAAGGCACTCTTTTATAATATTTTTTAAAAGTTAATCATAGAAGAGAACTGATCATTTTTCATCACAACATGAAAAATGAAGGGGTTGTTGCTGACTGCCAACAGGACCGCATCTTCCCTACTTTTAGGAAGTTGGTTAGATATGGAAACTATAAATAGGTGATCCTATGGGTTTTCTAACATATCGATTTGAGATGTTTATCATGCTCATTATGCATTGTGATGTTAGAGTAGGATATAGGGTTGATCGACTTCGGGAAAAAGATTTATTGACTTATGCATCTACCTAAACTTTGATCATATCTACTATATGACAAGGATGGCTTCCAAGATAGAACCTGCTGTTATCAATGGACATAATTGTGATTTCTGGGTGACATATATGGAGAACTTGTTGAATAGAAAAGGACTGTTGAGGTTTACGAAGACTACCATTGCTGATCCAATAGATGTCGATGCCAATTTTGCTATCGACATTAAGAAGGATGAAGCTGTGGGAGTTATCATGACCTATATTTCAAGGGATATTGATATCCATACAAGTGGGATTGACTATCCTCACGTCATCTGGACCAAGTTGAAGAATTTATTCAACAAGATAACTGAAGGAGAAGTAATGCATATAGAAAAAGAGTTGACATCTCTGGAACATCTTTATTTTGATCAGATTGAGGACTATCTGGCTCGTATCAAGGAACTATAACTAAAATTGGGTGAATGTGGCAAGGATTTTTCAAAGAAGGATGGACATCTTATCATGCTGGTTCTGATGAATTTGAATACACCATATGATTTCCTTTTCTCTTCCATTTGGGATAATTGGATGTCACACAAACAAGATGGTAAGGATTTTACTTTTAATACTTTCTGTGTTTTATTGATTAAGCACCAACAAAAAATGCTTGAAGAATGGAAGCTTGGTGGAAAAACCAGAATCACTTGCTGAAAAGAAAGGTCAAGCCAAATCCTAAAGAACGTGGTCGGAAGGATCAACGATAAGAATGTATCAACCAACCTACAAAAGGTAATACTGGAGAATCGTCATCATCGTTGAAGAAGGGCCAGAATAAGAATACCTATAGGTGTTGCTCAAAGGTGGGACATGTCGAGAAGAAAATTTGGAAGAAGATGAAGGAATTAGAAGGAAAGGTCAAGAACCTAGAAGATTGTGGCTTGACTAGGCAGTCGACCAACCAACATTATTCAACTCAAAATGGGCCTCCTAAGGAAAATAATAAAATAATAGTTAAAATACTAAATTAATATTTATTAATTTTGGAGGAAGAAAAGAAAAAAACTATTTTTTGTTCATATTTTCGACATATCTCCCTTTGTTTTTACTCAAATTTAGATTGGGAGAGCTCATTGGATGCGGAATAAAATTATGCATCCAACAAGTACCCACATTGCATACTTTTGACATACCCCTCTACCCCAAAAACAAGAAATACCTGAAAAAAAAGTGATGATGACATCATCTTCACGTTTTTTGAGGTATTTATTGTTTTTGGGGTAGAATGGTCCGTCAAAAGTATGCAACGTGGGTACTTGTTGGATGCAGAATTTAATTCTGCATCCTGGGATCTCTCCTGCTCGAAATTTGAGTAAAACAAGAGGGAGATATGTTGAAAATACGAACAAAAAAGTAGTTTTTTTATGATACATATCCCCAAATTTATATTAAAAAAATGTTTAAGATCTATATCGTATTTCAAATTTAAAGCAATTTCATTGGCTAACACATAATGATATGGAATTTGAATTAGGGTTGAAAGGCCCATTTTGAGTTGAAATTTCCTCTAATGACTCCTGAAAATTATACCTTCTCTCTCAACACTTCTCAGGAATTACATGCTCACACCAATTAGACTAAATGGATATTGGACTCTGTATGTACTCATCAGATGGCTAAGGATGCTTCTTTGTTCTCTTCCTTAAGTGGTGTTCCTAGAGATAAGATTTATTTCACTGATGACTATGTCCTCACTATCGCTAGAAATGTTGATGTCGAATGTCAACATGGTCGTATATCCAACGTCTATCATGTATCGAGTCTGAGTGCAAATTTGATGTCGGTTTATCAACTAACGAACACTAAGAATATTGTTGAATTTTGGTTAGATATCTTTATCACGAAGGATCTAAGGCATGGAGTAGCAACTGTTATCATTGGAATTTTATATCCTAAGGACGAACTTTATAAATTCCATGGTTCCCGGATGACTGGACCGACTGCACTCGTTGCCCGGGAGAACAACATAAGTCAAATTTGGCATGGATGACTTGGTCATCTAAAGTTTCAAAATATGAAGATGATGGTAACTAAGAATATGGTTAGTGGTATCCCAAATAATTTTCCACATAATGGAGTTTGTAGAGGATGTATGCTTGGTAAGCATCATCAAACAATATTTTATTCGAGAAAAGCATGACATGCACATGAATGATTGGAGCTTGTTGATAGTGATCTTTGTTGCATGAAAAAACCATCACTCACAGGTGCAAAGTATTTTCTGACATTTATTGATGATTTATATCAATTTACATGGGTTTCTTTCTTAAAGAATAAGAGTCAAGTCTTTGAAAATTTCAAGAAATTTAGGGAACTAGATGAAAATCACTGTGGTCGAGTGCTTAAACATTTGAGATCAGTCAGTGGTGGTGAATATGCGAGCCGACAGTTTGAAGGATATCTCTTGCAGAATGGAATTTCTTAGCATATATCTATCCCTCACACCCCTCAATGAAATGGTGTTGTAGAGAGGAAGAATTAGACCTTGGTAGAAATGGATCGATGTCTACAACAAGACAAGGACATTTCGATGAAATTTTGGGTAGAAGATGTCTATTGCTCAACTATCTTCTGAACCTTGTGTCAATTGGAGGAGTTGTTAACATGAATCACATCAAGAAATAGAGCAATTGGAATCCCTTTATCGGTCACCTTAGAATCTTTGGATGTATTGATTGGGTGCATATCAACGATGACTACAGGAAGAAATTGGATGCAAAAAGTCATTCTTGCATCATGATGGGATACTCTGATGATTCAAAATCCTATAGACTATTTGATCCCATTAAAAAATAGATCATATTGAGTTGAAGTGTACTCTTTGATGAGATGACTTCAGGTTATAATAAACTATTGAACTCCTCTTTTGGTCCTTTGAACACTGATCCTTTTGATATTCTTGAAGAGTTGGGATCGACTATATCCATTTCTGGAGTATCGATAAGGTCGATGAGTTATCCTGAATCAATTGGTGGTCGATCTACTATGACGGTTCAAGTCACCAGTTTGACTTCCTTAACTAGTGATCACCGAACTGATCCACCAACAACTTCTTTACCTCGGTGGGCTATTAAGATGATTGAATATGCTGGAAATTCGAGTATTGGTCGATAGACTTGCAGTTAGAAAAAATATGGAAACATTACTTCTCGACCGCAAGGAAAGAATGTCATGAAGTTTCAATGGGTCTATAATACCAATTTTACCCTTGACAGTGTCGTTGAACACCACAAGGCTTGTTAGGTCACTGAGGTTTTATCTCTTTAAGAAGGCATCGACTATATTGAAACGTTTTCTCTTTTCATGGAGATGAATTCTATCTGACTCATCCTTTCTCTTATTGCTCATTTTGGTTGGGAGCTTCACGAAATGGACGTGAAAAGTGATTTTCATCATGGAGATATCACTAAATAAATTTATATGGAGAAGCCGCCTAGTTTTGTGACAAACTCTGGTCTTGACTGGCAACTTAAGAAGTCATTGTACGGTTTGAAATAGGCACGTCGTGCTTTATATGAGAATATTGATCATTTCTTTATCAATCTTTAGTTCAAACACTATGGATATGATTACAATATCTATGTATTACATACTCATGTCAATAATGTAATTGTAGCACTGTATGTTGATGATTTAGTCATAACTGGAAACAATGCTGATCTTATTTTGGGTATGAAGAAACAACTTACTGATACCTTTGAAATGATTAATCTTGGTTAATTGAATTTATTTCATGGCATTCAAGGTTTACAAATCGATGATGGTATCTTTCTTTCTCAGCCTAAATATGCCTCAGATCTCTTGAAACAATTCAAGTTAGATGAATGGAAGTCATATGATACACCTTATGAGTCAGAAGTGAAGTTATCAAAATATTTAAACTCTCCATTAGTCAATGCCACTCTTTATTGACAGTCGGTCAATAGCCTTATTTATCTAATGCACAATCGAGCAAACCTCTCCTTTGTTGTTAGTGTCATTTCCAAGTTCATGTAGGATCCTCGCGAAAGTCATCGGAAAGGTGCAAAGAGAATGGTTCACTATATTAAGGGTACATATCAGTATGATATCAAGTATTGTTGCAGTATAGACCCATTCATCGAGTACATTGATTCCTATTGGGGAAGTGATGGTGAGGACTGAAAATCTACTTCTATATATGTGTTTCGTCTGAGATTTGGACCTCTGGTCTGGTTGTGTAAGAAAAAAATGGTAGTCTCTATTTCGAATACATACATAAGGAATTACCAAGCCCAAAATGTATCCTAAATAAGAAAAAGGTAGAGAGAGATAGACAAAAATGAGAGAGAAAAAGAGAATATTCGGTATTTTTGTGATAACTTTTGAACCTAAATTCGGATTGGGGAGCTGTTTGAACCATTGGAAAGGCCTCGTCGAGGGCTACAATGTTTGTGTTTCCAGATTCACACGATTCCTCATAGTTTGGTCAAGGCATGCGTTTTTTAAAATATGGGCATGAGGAATCTCGAAAAGCATATTTTCAAATATGCTTTATGAAAAACATATTTTAAAGAATCTTATCAAATATCATTTAAAATATTATTTTCATAAAGAATCTTTGAAAATATGTTTTCGAGATTTCTCATGCCCATATTTACAAAAACGCACGCTCCGGCCAAATCGTAAGGAATATCGCGAAGCACAAAACACAAAAGTTGTAGCCCTCAAAAATACCTTTCCAACGGTACCCAGAGAGCCCCAATACAAATTTCGGATCAAAATTTATCACAAAATACTGTAATATTCTTTTCTTTCTCTCTCATTTTTATCTATCTCTCTCTACATTTTTCTTATTTAGGATACATTGTAGAAGAGGGTAATTCTGTATGTAAGCTGATTATCATGGTGCTTTCAATGGAGGAATAGAGGCAGTTTGGATCTGACAGCTTCTCGATGAGTGTTTGCCTCTTTCCCTTTCTTGTCTCGACCCACGGTTGATCCACAACACAATACCAACAAGACACCAAAATATATCGTCCCGACAGAGCAAACTCAGTTGGCAACGCCCACAAGGTAGGCGCTGTCTCACCCGAGATATCTTAATGGGTAACTTCCAAAATCATGTTTCCGTAGTTGGAGAGGGATTATAGTCCCTTGGCACGAGGCCAAGGTGCTCGACAAAGACGAGGGGATGGAGTCTTTCACTCCACATCAGCGACACAACCAAGTGCCACAGGTCACCCGTGTGACACAACCTTGTCCTTATCTTCTTAATAACTGACGCAAGTATGCGACGTAGACGATTCCTTATAATTAATAGGTAGTGCCCGACTTATATTATACCTGGCAGGTTAACCATGAACTCATGCACAACATTGAACAATACTTCTAAACAATCATTCATTCACACTACAACATTCATTCGACAACAACCGTAACTATAATAATATAAGATAAGTAAACATTCACATCAACATTCACCATTCAACAACATTCATTCACATAATAGAGGAAATAACGTGGAAACCCATCTGGGAAAAACCACTAAGGTGCTCTTCATCTGGCATGAGAAATATAGGTAGCACCTTCCAGCCTACAACTTGTAGACTGTTCTTAATATATGTATTTCTAACTCATTATTCTTGCTCTCATGCTTTCTAGTTTATTATTCTATCTACTCCTACTGATCCACACACAGCCTGGATCGACTCTTCTACTCTACTAGTGGTCTACACATAACGCTGCCAGATCCGTGGCTCAACAGCCTTCTACTTCTACTAGGCTTTCCTCTGAGTCGACTATTGAATCTACTGAATTTAATCAAAACTGACTGAACAAACTGAATCGAACCACTGACAACCAACTGAACTGAACCATTATACAGAGCAGGTTTCTTCTATTTATAATAATTACAAGACCACGCAGGGTCGAATGAGTACTACTCAGTTATTATAGACTTAGGTAGTTACAACAATATCTATGTTACATTCAATGTCGACCCATATCTAGCTGCAAAATTCCTGTAGTGCATTAACCATAGCCTTAAATGGCTGCAGAAATGTCTTTCAGCTTGTTTGTACCAGTCATAAATAGCCACAAAATGTCCTTCCATATTCTGTTGGTTCATCCTTCTGCCGTCTTCCTTGATTTCCACCTTTCTAGCATTGACTCTTCTACCTACCTCTTCCACCGACTCTAGATGTGCTTTTCCTCATCGCACCAATCCTGTCACAACTTCCTTTGCTTTGTGCTTCCTTTCCATCTTCATCCTACCTTTCTTCGCCACGTGCATGTTTTATCTTTCTGCGCCGGTTCATTTCCTTCCTTCTTGACCTTCTTTTCCCTTTTTGCATGTGCACTTGCTTGCGCATCTGCTTCTTCCTTGTGCACTATTCCTGGCCCAACAACCCCCCAACACTCACATGTGGCTCATCCCAAGCCACTAAGTAAAAATGGATTACCACTGCAAAAATGTGACTGCTCGTGACTTAAGGCTTTAGCTCAGGCTCCGGCCCAGGCCGTGTGGGAGGATCAACCTTGTCCTGAAACTCCTTTAATATCTGTTGCACTCTAGCAAATTTCACTGTTACTTCCTCTGCATGTGCGGTCAATTGTTCCACTCGGTCGGAACTGATATGTTCTGACGGTATTTCCTCCAGGGATTGTGCCACATGTTGAAGTTTCTACTCCATAGGCTAAATAAGGCCTGTGAGTCATGCTACTTCCGATTGGTGTTCTTCCACCTCCGATTCCCTAGTCTGCTCTTGGTCATGAAGAACCTGGAATTCCTGCTGCAGTTGTTTGATCTATGCCATCTTTGTAACCTTCTCCTGAAATGACAACTTCTTCATCTCTACCTTTTTCGCACCGATTTTCTCGTCGGCCTCCCTCGCACTTGCCCTGATCTTTTTTGCAGCCATATCTTCTAGAAGCACTTTCCAGATCATGGAAATGAATTCAACTTCCTTAGAGTAGAGTTTTTCTCCTTCACTGATCTTACCAACAACCTCAAACACTGCTCTTCTTCACTCTTCGAGCACCTCAGGAGGTGTGCTCAATACCTACCTTTCCTGAAGTTCCTCAACCTGCTTCTTCAACTCTACTATAATCCGTGACAGCCGGGAAACCTTAGCAGTTGAGTATTCATCTTCCTGGCCTCTTCTACTGGGAAGCATGTGACTATGCCCTTAATGGATTTAGCTAGTGCAACGAGGCTATGTTCATGCGCCTTGATTTATTGCTCTTTCTCTTTTAGAAGGGCCTTGTCCTGCTTGGCCTTCCTTTGATGTTTCATTTCCTAATAGGCAACAACATTTTGTTGAAGACGTATTTCCCTCGCAGCTTCCTGTTGTAGATCATATACTTCTCCCAATGAGAGCTTGGAGAAGTTGATCTGCAATGTGTCAAACTCCTTGATAACATCATCAAATGCACTCATTTCCATCCCTATTTCCATTGCGCGCCCCTGGATTTGTACTTTGATCGGCGGCACTAGTTTTGGTGTTACTTGTGGAACATTGGGATCTACCTTGTAATTTTCGGCCTCGACAGTGGCTTTGCCGTCGTTAATGGCCTCTATAAGCTTATTGAGGTGCCCTGCAACTTGACCAGCCACATTCTCCTGCTACACATTCAAAACCTTGAGGCTTTTCTTGGTAACCTCGGCTACAGAGTTTTCTATCTCTTGAACATCGTCCTTAGTCAATGTGTTTGTGTTATCTGCTCTACCAGCTTTTCTCTTCTTGTGCAATGGCCTACACTGCTCCTGTTCTTTCTGGAAGTTGCGGGCCTCCTCATAAGTAGGTGTCTATTCTCTGTCGCTTCGATGGGAGCCACCCTCACCATTGTTATCATCTTTTTCTTCTTGCGATTGATTGTCTTGACTGTCTCCTCTATTGTGTCCTTGGCCATTTCTAGCATCGCCTCCTGTGCCAGTGTTGCCACCTTGGTGAGATGGTGGGTATTCTTGGTTTTTCTCTTTTGGCAGCGTCTCTGCTAGTGGGATGCACCATTCCTTAGGCCACTCCTTGATAATGGCATCCACATCATCATCAGTGATCATGAACCCTGCCTGGTGTGCTTGCTTGGTCGGGTCTTTCTTTGGTTCCAAAATCATGTTGTGCGCACCCACCTGGAAATTAATGAAGGCCGCATACCTATATACCGTCACAACCCAAACTCGATGGGATCACCTGATAAGATTGCGTAGCGCCTCGACATGTAGAAAACACTCGATGTTACTATCGTTCTAGCGGATCTTATTTTTCTTATCCTCGCACAGGTTCTGGTAGTTTGCGCCATGGAAAGGTAGTGGGACATCCATTTGTACATAGTCTAGTGGGTTTTCCCATAAGGTGAACAAGATTAGGATGAGCATCCAGGAGTAGTGAAATTTGTACTTGGGGTCCTCTTGTTCCTCTTCTGCATCGTTGATCAGTTCATTCAGCAAGAACTGCGACTAGTTGAAAGTCACACCTTGTGTGCATTGCTCTACGATGTCTACCGCTCCAACGGTACCTTCATTTGGCCTCATCTTGTGCAATATATTTCATGATAGGATCCTTGTGGTGAACCGCATGTAGACGTTTTCGATGAGGGTAATCGAGAATCCCCTAGCCGCGCACTGAACCTTATACTTCATTTTCATCTTAGTGGTATCCCTATTCTGGCACAAATACGACACGGGGTCATGTCCTTTCTTTGGTAGTCCTGTGATCGACGAGATAAGCTCGACGTCGATGGGGTATGGTCGATCGAGCCATAGGAACCCTCTGTGGAAACAGACTAGAAGCTGTTTGACATATGTATTGGCCTACATGATGTGGCCAAAATGTGGCATGAACAACAAGTTCATCAATCCTGCGCAATCAACACCAACAACCCACTTCATTGGCTTTAGAACCTTGGGCCCAGTCGGCCCAGTTTGAACCATGACCATGCAGTTTTTTCTTTCCAAACCCTCCTGCCGTCGAGTGTCAAAATCCTCAAAATTCAACTTGGTGAGATTTGGCATTATGTCTGTTAGGGAGAAAATTTCCTATGGCTTCGGGTACCACAACAGATAGAGTAACCGTAGAAATAAATCCTTTCCCATATGCAAGAGAAACCAAACATCTAACACTAAAGGATATCGAAACATACCTTATTCCGGATGGTTGATGTAGATCCCCGTTGAGCTTTTCCACTCTCGCTTGTATTAGCAATTTTCTCTCTCAACATTCAGCAAACAAGACAAGCATGCTATATAATGGTGTTATACCTACTCTAACATATATAATCAGTAATATATAAGAATTTAAAAGCATCCATGGATTCAATATTCATTTAAATACACATTATTGGACAGGAAAAGATATTTCTATTAATATAAATTAGAGATTACAATAGTGACAACCTCTGTCGGCACATCTGCGAACCGAAGAAACTGAGTCCTCCAACTGGGCCTCCACCACTTCAATCCTCCATCTCTTGATAGAAAGCTCACAAGCAAATGAAAGATTGGGAAGAACACAAACTGCTCCAAGGGACAAAGGGATGCAGACTCAAGTATAAGCTCTGGAAACAATGGACTATAGTTTTATTTCTCTTCAATTCCTCCTCCTTCAATGTATCCAAAGGGTTCCTTATATAGTGCTTCAATGGGGTAATGTAATGTCAAATCCAAGAAATCTCAAGCCATATGGAAGGCCAAGAGACAAGTGACTTGGATCCACATCAAGGAAAACTCCAAAACTATTTGGCATTTTTCACACATCCCGATGTACGCGGGTTTGAGGGTCATATCCGCGTACATACGCGAGAATAGGTTTAAAAGTTGCGTATGGAAAATAATGCATGTTTTTAGGGATGATTTTGGAAACATAAAAGGTACAAAAATGGTCCATGGGGTCTAAAGAGTCTGCAGAGGGACAGGGAAGGCCATAACGGTGTGATCCACCATGTGTGGTAAAATCAGATATAACAGATGCCCCCTAACGTGTGAGGTCAGAGGGGTGATACGATGGCCAAAATACATTATAAGTCCATCCCAGAAGTGGAGTGATGAAGAACCAGGTGGAAGAACCAGCCATCCAATAGTATAATACAATAATCAAACTCTGCACATAACTGCACTGAGTACATATAGAAGTCCCGGATACATAAGAGTACAATGGCCATGAATAGGTATGATAGAAAATATGACATGTGTGATCATCGCCATGTACAATATATATAGATCAAAATATCCATGATGACGATATACAAAGGATCATGATCTCCATGAAAGTTGAAGATATACAATGGATGAAGATCTCCATAATGGCTGAAGATATCTGACATATACTGGAATCAAGTCACGAGAGCTAAAATCTCATGAACACTGACATGATCAAGGAGGTAGCATATATGAAATGCCACAAATATGGAAGTTCTTCTACACAATCTGCTACGAGTACATGTCCTACTATGTGAATAGAGGTGTTGAGGTCAAACATAGTAGTCCATCCTCTGATTATCGGTCATTGATGTATACTGTTAACAGACGCGAGATCACCCACCAATAATGAAAATGGGAATCAAGGTACTACAGTGCAAACTAACAAGTGTGAATAAATGTGTTGAGGTCAAACACTTGAAAGGATCCATCGACTAGGGACATTGATGTATTCCCAAAACTGCCACTGATGACTGCAAGTCTCAAGGCACTCAAAATGACTCTAGATTCCTATCCCAGAATAAATGATCTGAAGTCGATGGGATGAAATCCGCTGGAAGGAGGGAATTAAGGCATCCCCCATCATCCAACACGAGGTACTCATCAAATCTATATAATGTGGAAGGACTCGATCATAATGTGCATGAACCAATATCAATACTGGGAATGGCTGACATGCAAAGTCAAGAGAACTGAGGAATGGCTGACTCAAGTTTCAAATTCCTTTGAAAAAGAGCATAAAGGAGAATGGTGACTTAATGTAGGCAACATAGACTTGATATAAAAAACTAGGACATCCCTGCGACACAGGAGGCATCGAAAGAGGCTCCATAGGGACTGGAAGCTTAACCAGTCAGTGGAGATAAACTCATAGAAATGAGTACAGATCCTAAAGTCAAACTATTAACCCAACCAATGGATGTGATATACAGTGCTCTCTTCGAAGGCGACACGACTCGATTGTTGCCAAAGATAACATATTTTCTTGTCCGGATTTTTGGTTTTTTGATTTTTTTTTGGAATTTTTCAAATATTTTGAAAAGCTTGAAAAAGAATAAAAGTGATTTATAGTTATAGATTAGGAGGAGATGAGTTTCAAGGGGAAAACAGTTCCAAGCAGTGGAACATACCTATGCTCAATGCAAGGACACATGTGTAGGTTAACGACACTTGGGGGAAAGTCCCCTCCCAGGAAAAAATGGGGAATCAAGTTGCAAAGGATATATAAAATGGCTCTGCGTGGCTAGACATGAGACAATATCGGGCTATATAGCTGATAATCAAAGTTAGGGAAGCTGGCATAAGGCTCAATGAGGCAAGCAAAACTCATGATAATGCAATTGCAACTTGACATAAGGGAGTCCTGGGGAAAAAAGGACCAGTAAAAAGATCAAGAGGAGTATGAGGCTCTTGTGAAAAGTCATGGAGATACTATAAAAAGTACTCCTGGACCTAAGAGAGGACTCACAACATGGGTATCAAATGAAAAGGGGAGCTAACTAGGACACCCATGTATAGGAAATCTCTACCATTCACATAGTACCACTTCTAACAGCATCATGAAGGTTCTGTGATACCATGGAATGGGTTCGTACCTAAGGTTAAAATGAAACAGTCATAAGGTAATGCATAAGTGCAAGTGGATGTGACATCCTAACCTATATTATAGTTTAGAAATGATACATGTGATAGGAACGAACGGGTCAAAACCTCGGAGAGAGTGTACAAAAATTGAACCCTACATGACAACCATATTAGTCCAAAACAACCCAAAATAGTCAATAAAGAATCCAAACTATAGGACATAGGGAGGAATGATCATGACAACTAAACCCAAAGGAAAAAATACGGTGAATGATGTGACATAAAAAAGGAAAGTAAGGTGTAGACCCAACATTCACGCATCCACTACCACCCCCGTGAGGGTGACCACTGGTGTAAAGACCGAGAGAAGGGAGTCAACCTCCTCCAAAAATGGAGTAGAGGGCAGAATGTGACCACTACCAAATCTATGAGCAGGGTAAGGGGCTGTGATGCCCCCAAGTCTAACACCAGGGTCCGCACTAGGACCAAGGATGGGTGATAGGATACCAGGCATGTCGAAAATAAAAGGACCCAAACTCAAGAGAGCATAACTATACTCAAGTAACCGCGATCCCAAAATCCAACTAGCGCACAAAGAGCACACTCCTAAGAAAATATATAGCCAAAATACAAGAAAACCAAGGGGAGGATATGTGAGCTCCCGAATGCAGCAGGTATGTCTCGCCTAGGAGTGGCTCAAAACTCCCATACACTACAAGTGGAGGTAAGTAACCAATTATAGTGGCCCTCAGCTTCAACACATAAAGCGACTGTGCTGTCCGACCTCTACCTGTCCAGGACACTCATAGAATAACCTCTGCAAGTACCGCCTAGATAACCTAGGTAAGGAAACTAAGGTCACCTCAATATAATCAATGCTCAGGCAGAAAGTCGAAGGCGGGATTGACCATATGGGCAGGGTAGCAAAGCCTGAAACTCTCGAAAGAGCCCCCAGATATGAAAACAATCTTGGAAATATCTCTGGTGCTACTTATTTACAACCAGGGGTCATCCCAATCATAACCACTCACACTGCCTCATGCTTAACTCCCTTGTAAGAGGAGCATCCTAAGAAACACTAATTATACCAAGGATTTCACTATCTCACCTGGACAAACACCTAAATGTTTCATTTAGTGGTCTTGGAGAATTTATTAACAATGAACTATTCCAAGACCCTAAAACCTATTCTTGTTGGTGAACCCTATAAAAGAAAAATGTGTAGTTCATTTTAAATTATGCATTGATTTTAATGGTTGTAATTACTCAAAGGGAAACTCCTATGCAACTAATGTTATGAAGACTCAGCAGTGAAATAAAAGTGCACACCTAACAAACAATGCCAAGTGCAATCTTGTAGAATGAAAAACAGGGTATGCCACTACATGAGATGCAAAAATATATATTCCTTTCTGAATGCCAATGCAATCCTTCCTATATGAAAGCCTAAATAAAACTCTCATCCAAGCAATCCAATGCAAGTACCTCCTCAAATCCATATGCAAAAAATGCAAATACCTTGTATTTTTCAATATAAAAGAATGAAAAATGCAATAAAAGTCATCTAAAACTCTCAGTCTCTGCAGCAAGTATAAAACACAAGCCCAACAAGACACCGAGACAAAAAAGAGTAATGCACTAATGGAAAAAAAAGGATAAATGACTAAAACTACTTTCAAAGAAAAATCAATGAAAAAATGGTCTCTGGTCATAAAAGAAGCATCCAACAGACAACAACAGACCCAAGGAAGACCCAACCACACTCACAACCCACCCACCAACTTCCCACAACATCAAACTCACCAAAAGGGAGGATGTACGCGACTATTTAAAGAACAGCTGTGTATATACGCGACTGTTGGCCAAAAATTTGCATGTATACATGGATTTTGGCCAAAAACCTCTATGTATACGTGACTTTTGGCTAAAAACCTGCATATACAGAGAATACATTGGTAAAAAGCAAACCGAGGGTCAAACCAATAAAGGGGAGTGTCAATGGATGAACATACTATAAAATGAAACATAGAAACAAGGAGAAACAAAGAGCAAATTAAGAATATCAAGCACATTGTGCCCCCAAAGAAAAACAAGGAATGTCCCCAGTATGGTCACCAATTCTGTTACAAAGAAAACTTCCTATGGCTTGGGGTACCACAACAGACAGAGTAACCACAGAAATGAATCCTTTTTCATATGCAAGAGAAACCAAACATCTAACACTAAAGGATCTCGAAACATACCTTATTTCGGATGGTTGATGTAGATCCTTGTTGAGCTTTTCCACTCTCGATTTTATTAGCAATTTGCTCTCTCAACATTCAACAAACAAGACAAGCATGCTATATAATGGTGTTAGACATACTCTAGCATATATAATAAGTAATATATAATCATTTAAAAGCATCCATGGATTCAATATTCATTTAAATACACATTATTGGATAGGAAAAGATATTTCTATTAATATAAATCAGAGATTATAATAGTGACAACCTCTGTCGGCACTTCTGCGAACAGGAGAAACTGAGTCCTCCACTTGGGAATCCACCACTTCAATTCTCCATCTCTCGATAGCAAGCTCACAAGCAAAGGAAATATTGGGAAGAAAACAAAGTGCTCCAAGGGACAAAGGGATGCATACTCAAGTATAAGCTCCGACAACAATGGACTATAGTTTTCTTGCTCTTCAATTCCTCCTCCTTCAATGTATCCAAAGGGTTCCTTATATAGTGATTCAAAGGGGTGATGGAAGGTCAAATCCGAGTGATCTCAAGGCATATGGAAGGCCAAGAGACAAGTGACTCGGATCCACATAAAGGAAAACTCCAAAACTATTTGGCCTTTTGTATACATCCCGATGTACGCAGGTTTGAGGGTCATATCTGCGTACATATGCGAGAATAGGTTTAAAAGTTGCATATGGCAAATAATGCATGTTTTTGGGGATGACCTTGGAAACATCAAAGGTACAAAAATGGTCCATGGGGTCTAAAGAGTTTGCATAGGGATAGGGAAGGCCATAAAGGTGTGATCCACCATGTGTTCTAAAATCAGCTGTAACAATGTCCATTAGCAGGGGTACATGCTCAGGGATCTGAGGTGCTACTAAAAATGTATTGGCTTTCATGGGACGCGTCACTGGCTCCACCTCATCTCTCATCGGTTAGACATAATGCGGGAAATTTTTGTCTTCCTCCTTAGCTTGTGTTTCTCTTTGGCGTGGGGAGTCCTCAACCATTAGCTCTTCCTCCACCATGTCCTCCTCCTTCAGTTCTTTTTTGGTGTTGTCTGCAACAACCTTAGCCTTGCATTTCCTTGTCATTTCTAGCTAGGACGACTCTCCAGCCGCTCTCTCCCCAGCCTGTCTCAGCTCTCTGATAGGTTTTGTAGGTGCAGTTGGTGGGTTTTGAACAAGGTTCAGAATAGGGTGTGAACCAGGGGGTGGAACAGGGGCTGGAGCAGGATTCTTTCTTGTTCTTGCCATCGGGTCGAGTTTTGGTTCTCGCTCTAGTTGTAGTTGCTGCACTTTGGGTGAGTTGATATATTCTTCAATTGGAAAAAATAAGGGGACAGTCACTTTAGATAGCTCACTTGCACTGGATATCTCTATTACAATGGGTTTCGACTCTCACTCTGTGACAAGCTTCAGCTCTGTAAACTCTCGGATCTAGTTCTCTTGGATCTCTCTGCGTGTGTAAAAGAATGCTTGATGGTGAAGCCTTGTATTTATACCCTTATACGTGTCCTATAGTCATCATACGATGGGAGGTCGAGGTCTAATCAGTCACATGGGCTTCTTGGATGACACTTTTCTTCATTAACTCGATAACTAGAGTGCTTCTCTGTACCTATCAGCACAGTTATAAAAGTTATGTCGAGGATGGCTAATGGAACTAAAAAGAATGCCATCATTCTCCTTGTATCTTGTCGAATTAATGTCGCTTACCGGTCATAAGCGCCTCAATATTCGCCGGATATTTGCACTTTAATGTCAGCCAATCTGTCATTTCTGGTTTTTCCAGGACTTTCCACCTTTTCCTATGTTTTGCGCTGGTTCCGCTGCAGACATGCGACATAACAGTTTCTGCCTCTTCGCTTCTCTCTTTTTTCTTTTTTTTTCATGCGTAGCGCGATTCTAGCCAGGGATGTTATGACCATCATAGTATGGTTTCAGGTGACGTCCATTCACCATACATGCGACACAAGTTCCATCTAGTCTCTTCTTTTTTACTGCGCCTGCATCAGTGGTGTGCACGATCACATATAGCCCTAGCCAATGTGTCTTTAGCTTACCTGGGTGTTTGAAAAATTTGCTGTCATACAACAACACAAGCTCTCCAACTTTGAATGGTTTGACCTAGATATGGTGATCATGCATGCTTTCTGTCTCTTCTTTTCGACAGTCTGATGAAATCCTGCGACGAAGTGTTCCTCTTCCATCTAAACGAGTTGTGACAACCTCTGTTTGACAGCATCTCCGTCAGTACAACAATCCGTAGACTCAGCAGAATATACTCCATTGGCACAACACCTTCCTATGCATATACTAGTATGAGTGAGGTGTGCCCTGTTAGTCGCTTACAAGTTGTGCGGTACACCCATAACACAGCTGATACTTTTTGATCCCAGTCATCTTGGCACACATTGCATACCTTGGTCAATGCATTCTCCAGAATATTGTTGAAAGATTCAACCGTTCCATTCACCTGAGGATTATAGGGTGTCGTCTTCTTATGCTAGATCTGAAATTCAGCAGTAAGCTCAGCAATAATTTTGTTACAAAATGCGTACCTTGGTCGCTAAGTAGAATTTTTGGAAAGCCAAATATGGTGACTACATTTTCAAATAAAAACTTCACCGCAATCACAGTAGTGCAGTATTTAACAGGTGCAGATTCAACCCATATGGTTAAATAGTCCATCGCAGTGATAATGTAGCATGCACTAGTATTTTTCCCTGGTGGACTAATTGGTCCAACAAAATAAATAGCCCATTTTTCGAAGGCTTGCAATGTTATCTGTGATGCAAGCGACATCTCGTCATGGTGTAATGGTTTTCCTATTCTATGGCAGATGTCACTGCGCCTGCAGAATATTTTAGTATCCATGTGTATGGTTGGCCACCATAGTCCTACCTGCATTATCTTGCGCACAGTTTCCTTTCCTGTGTAGTGTCCACCTGCGACACCAACATGTGCTTCACTCATAAACCAAGGTCACTCATAATAAAAAACATAGCGGCGTAGTATTTCATCCACGCCCAAATTATAGAGGTGTCCAACAATCAATGTGAAGTTTGCAGCTCTCACTACCAAGTGTTTCTTTTTATTGATGGAGAATCTTGGAGGCGCATAGCTTGTACTCAAAAAGTGGATGATAGCATTAAATTCCTTGTTCTGATCTTCCATCATTTTGACCGCAAATAGTTGCGTGTCGAGAAAGTTATCTTCCAGTATGGTTTTCTCTTCACCGCTTTCTATCCTTGACAGGTGGTCTAGCCCAACATTTAGTTGACCAGTTTTGACAACGACCTCAAAATAAAATTCTTGAAATAGGAGAATCCATCTACAAATCCCCCCCCAACACTAGCTTGTTGACTAGGTATTTTAGCGTTGAATGATTAGTGTACATCTGAAAATGTCCACCCAACAAGTAATGTCAGAACTTCTGAAGTGCATAGACCAAAACAAGGCCTTATCTTTTTGTCTTCGTGTAGTTCTTTTCTGCCGTTGACAGTTTTTTGCTAGCAAAAGAGATAGGGTGGTAAAGTGCACCCTCTTTTGGCTGTGTCAAAACTATGATGAGCGTGACATACGATGCATCGACATAGACATGGAATTCCATTTTCTAGTCAGGGAACACAAGTATTGGTGCAGTGGCCATCTTTTTCTTTAATTTGTCCAAGATTTCCTAGCAAGCTAGTGTCCAATGAAACTTCACATATTTCTTCAGCAATTTCTCAATAGGTGCAGTGATCTCTGCATACTCTTTGATAAAATTCCTATAGTAGCCTATATGTCCTAGCACTGATTTGAGTTGCATGACTGATGTAGGTTTGGTAAGTCAAGAATGATTGCAACTTTTGTTGGGTTTACCAAGATACCATTGGGACATACGACGTGACCCAACAAAACAACAAATGGTGCACAGAAGATACATTTCTTGGAATTGAGGACGATTTGATACCGGTGACAACGGGATAGCATCATGTGCAGACTCTCAATATGGTCTCTTACTAGACCAAAAATAGTCCAATCATCAAAGTAGACTTCACAAAACATATGAATAGAATATTTAAAAGCAGAGACTACTATTCTAGAAAAAATAGCAGGCGCATTCTTGATTCCAAAGGGCATTACTGTATACTGGTAGCATCCCCATTCTGTGACGAAGGTCATTTTGTGGCGATCCTCCTTTGTGATTTTGACCTGATGATAGCTAGAGAAGCCATTGACAAATGAGTACATATCTTTCCCTCTGACGCTTTCAAGTACTTCATATGTAAATAGTGTTGGGAATCGATCGTGCAAGCATGCGTCGTTCATCTTCCTTAGATCGACATAGATCTTCACTTCGCTTGTTGTTTTCTTATCCTAGATCACTATAGGGCTGATCCACTCTGATTCTTCAATAGGTTCAATGATTCTTGCATCGAGCATGTGATCCAATTCTTCTTTTACCTTCTCTTTATATCTTGGGTTCAGTCTATACAAAGCTACTTACTGGGTTTAGCATCTAGTCGTAGGGGTATTTTCATCTCCCCTAGGTCGCTGATTATTCCCTTCATCTCTGATAAATTGGTAGGGAATAGATCCTGATACTCACACAACAAGTTTGTGATCTTTCGACTGTCTCTTCATCCCACTAATCTCCTATATTGGCGAACTTTGGGTTCTCTGGCGACCCAATGTTTACTTTCTTGATCTTCAGCGGTTGCAGGAACTGGTCACTGGAAATGCTACTTCCTTCTACTGCATGTGTGCCCTCTGATTCCGGTATGTTTATGTTAGTTATTTTATCATTTGAGTCTCCAGTTAAATTGTATCAAGCCATCCATTGTTGAATGGTCGCACTGCACTGGTGAGAATTGGCCTCTTTGATAGGAATTTCAGCAAATATCTTCTCCTTTATCGTTTGAAGCGCAGCGTCAATGGTAGGTTGGTCATCCATAAATTCAAATGTTTTCCTAAACTGCTAAGCGATTCCTTCCCACTCTTGGGTTCCTTATTGCAACTCCATAGATGAATACCACATTCTAGGTGTCATTTCCAATGTATGAATGAAATGATGGACCCATTCCTGTCGTGGGTATTTTGCGAATACGGTGTGACACCAATTGATGTGCTCGACAGGGTATGAAAGTCCTGTATATTTGTGGCTCACTGTGGTGACTTATTCACTGAATCTGACTTCCATCAACCTTCTACATTGTGGCCATTCTGTTATGAACTGCTTGTGTGTACCCCACCATCTAGCGGGTGTAGCCTTCAGTACATGGTCCATGCAGACAAGCACTTCGACTCTGTTACAAGTCCTTCAAACTCACTTAAAAAGGTCACAAGGTTAGGCATACCCTTATAGGTGGGCAGCTCTCGTAGCTCATTCTCCACCCGTTGCATAGACCTTGTAACTCTTGCGCACCTCGTCATAGAGACCTCATGCAACCTATTTTTACAATTCTCCAATGTCTCCCTTGAGTCAGATGTACAGGAACTAGCACTCTTCCAACTCAGGTTTCCATCCGTTGTCAGATTAATATAGTCTTCTTGCATGGTAGTGACATTGTATATCTAGACAAGATAGTCACCCTACCCCTGATTGTAGACAGGATTGACATACCTATGTCCTTCCAATGGATTAATGGGTGACACTACTCTCATCTCATTATCCTTGAATGAGAGGATCCTTTTCTTGAAATTGATAATGTTCTGATTATCTATTGGCCAATCTATCCTCAGTAGCGCGAGATATGGATTCGTGTCATCAACAATGTTAATGAATTCAAAGTCCACAAATGTGCGCAACCCTTCAATGTCAACATGAACTTGACTCAATCTACCAATTTGTAGGACCTTCACCTGATTTGCAAGTCACAGCCGGACAGGAGACTAGTCCAAGCATGTCTTACCCATACTTTCCCAAGTTTGTTGCGTCAAAATATTGACATCAAAGCCCAAGTCTAAAATGATATAATCCATGTCATAGTTCACGTCCAGTTTTGAATTTCTTGGTGACCTGGTTAATTTTTTTTCCAGGTTATTGCTCTACTGGTATTTATTCTATCAATTATTGTAGTTTTGTGATGACATCTTTCTCTTGAATTAACGCTAAGAAACCTAACATAAACAACTTGAGTTTACTAACCTTTTGTGGAGTCTTCTTCTGAAATATCTGTTGAAATAATTTAGGCATCTCCCTAACTTCTTTTGATGTTGACAGTTCTTCTGGATCCACAAACTCACATCGCACTTCCATGAATACTTGCTTCTATTTCTGGACATCGAATGTCTTCTTTTTCCACTTCGCGGGTCATACCTGTGGCTGCAGTTGTTTCGGTAGGGTTTCTTGATCAGCCCCAGTCGCAGCTCTCCTCGTGTTATGAAAACAACATTTGGATCTCTTAGCTCATCAACAATCATCTGAACGTTCAAGTTAGGATTCGAGTTTGGGTTCTACACAGGATTAGGACCTGTGATGGTCCTAGCCTGCCATTTTGCGATCAACTGAGGACATTGCTCCACATTATGGTCTTGTCATTAGGATTATTAATCCTCCCTTGTTCATAATTTCTATTAGATTAATTAGCCTAACTTAGGAATCTAAATTAATTAATTAGGTCCACTAGTACAATTGGGTCCACTTGGCCCAATTGGGACACATATACCAGTCATTGAAGTGTGGGGAACACTACTAGAGGCTAACTTCCACTTACTACATGTGCATGCATCAGTTAGGGTGCCTCCTAGACCAATCCTTACATTTTAGGAGCCACTAGGAGTCCCGACACCAACCTACTTCACTTAATTGGTGTTAGTACTAGTTAATCTTAGTTAGCCCTCAGTTACAATCAGTTACTTCTTTGTTAGTTAAGATAGCGCTACCAATGCATTGGTAATGCATGGTTGCATGGGGAGGAGCGCTTTTACTACCTACCACACTCAGTTGCACTGAGTTAACTAGTTGTTACTTCTTGTTGGAGTTATTGGTCGTAAGGGACAAGCTTGATGGCACTTTGATTGTCGCACCAAAGTGGAGTAGGATGCTGCTGCTCGAATCCAAACTCTGAAAGGATATGTCGAAGCCATAAAGCTTCCTGAATGGCATTAACTATGGCTCAATATTCTACTTCTACTGAAGAAAGAGCAAGAGATTATTGTTTCTTACAAGCACAAGTGACAGGTCTAGATCCCAGACTGAAAACATAACCTGCAGTAGACTTTCGATCATCAAGATCATCGGCCCAATCTGAATAAGTGAAACCAACCAAAAAAGGTTCCCCCCCTGTAATGTAATGAATCCCAAACTGAATTGTACCTCGAATATATCAAAGTATTCTTTTTTCTGCTTTTGAGTGACTTTCATGAGGAGTACCTCTCGACCAACAAAGGTTTCCCCCCTGTACTGTAATGAATCCCAAACTGAATTGTACCTCGAATAGATCGAATTATTCTTTTTGCTACTTTCGAGTGACTTTCATGAGGAGTACATCTCGAGAGGTACTCCTCATGAAAGTCACTCGAAAGCAGCAAAAATAATACTTCGATATATTCGAGGTACAATTCAGTTTTGGATTCATTACAGTATAGGGGGGAAACCTTTGTTGGTTGGTTTCACTGATTCAGATTGGGCCGATGATCCTAATGATCGAAAGTCTACTGCAGGTTATGTTTTCAGTCTGGGATCTAGACCTGTCACTTGGGCTTGTAAGAAACAATAAGCTCTTGCTCTTTCTTCAGCAGAAGCAGAATATTGAGCCGTAGTTAATGCCAGTCAGGAAGCTTTATGGCTTCGACATATCCTTTCAGAGTTTGGATTCGAGCAGCAGCATCCTATTCCACTTTGGTGCGACAATCAAAGTGCCATCAAGCTTGCCAAAGATCCAATTCTACATCAACGCAACAAACACATTGAGCTAAACATGCACTTCATCAGAAATCTTTTTCATGATTGTGTTATTGAAGTGCTCTATTTCCCTACAGATGATCAAGTTGCAGGCATCTTCACCAAGTCTCTTACAGAAGCAATTTTTCTAAACTTCGGTCTATGTTAGAAGTTCAATAATGTGTCTTTAAGGGGGGATAGGCTCTAATGCCTCCTTCCTTCTCCTAATAGTTTCATTTTTGTAAATCCTTCAATCCTATCCCAAGTTTTTCTTAAGGGGGGATGTTAGGATATTTAGACACTTAGGAGTTAGTTAAGATCAACTTGTGTAATATATCTGTTAGGTAAAATCGTGTTTCTTTAGTATGCATTAGTATGCATTTGTAAATATTTTAATCTGACGGTCACGATATGTTCTAGACATAGAGTGATCCAACGGTTGAACTTCTCTTAGATCATACCTACCATTGATCTGTGGATTAACACCTGATTGGTCTATGATATTTATTTAAAGAGCATAGAGGGTCCTTGGCTAGTTGATCGATTATGAGAAGCTCATGTAACTTTCTTTCTTTTGCATAATAAATTTCTCCAAGTATCTATTTGGCTGGGGCCATGGACTATTTCCCTCTCGAGGGTTTTAAACATGTGACAAACATCGATGTGTTGATCTGTGATCTATTTGTGTGAAGCGGTTGCTCAAGGTGTTCGGTCTTTTGGGAGTACCCTGTGTACTCAAACAGAGATTTGGGGACACATTCTGGAGAATGAGTTGGTATCTTTACATCCCAACAGTTTCGTGACTATTGAGCAATTATTCTCCAAATTCAAGTCTCTATTGCTCCAATGCAGACAGTGCGGGATAGAGCAGAAGGATGAGCAGAATGTCCTTTCCATACTCAACAAACTAGGTCTCGAGTACTCTGTATATGTATCTATGTTTCATTCCAAGCAGGAAAGTTTTCCTGATTGGAAACTTCCTTCTTTAGATTCATTTTCCGAGTCCTTAATCAAGGAGTAAAACAAATTGATTCAAATGGGAGTCATCTAGACTTCTAAAGATCAATATCTCTTGGTTACTGACTCTTCCAAAGGGAAAGAAAATGGGAAATCAAAGAATAAGGAGCCAAAGGAAGCCGATTCAAAGCCTAAACAAAATCAACAAGATTCCGAAAGGGCCTCTGGCTCTAAGAAGAACAAATTTGGAAAAAAATTATGTCCCTATTGTGAAAAATGGTATCACCTTGAAGATCATTGTATGAGGAAGGAACTTGATGAAATGTCTGATATTCTCAAGTAACATAACATTCAAAGAGCACAATAGTCTGATAATGGACATGGAAGATGTCATGCTTTGAAAGCAGGACCACCTCGGTCTACAGCCTATTTGATTGCTTCTGGAGCCTCCAACCACATGGTTTCCTCCATTGATCTCTTCTCCTCTCTCAGTGTCATAGAAGGGACCACTATTCGCATGGGATATGATTCCTGAATCCTAGCAATAGGAAAGGGCACCATTAGAGTGAAGCATGGTGTGTTCAGAGATGTCCTATATATTCCCTCACTTGCAGCTAATTTGTTATCTGTTTATCAGATGACCCATACTGGATCACCAAAGCAAGTATTGTTTGGACCTGACTCAATAGAGATCACCAATATCTCAACTGGGGAGATTGTAGCAAATGGAATTGTTGATAATGCCTCCAAGGCATACTATTTCTCTCACTTCATGCCATTCTCAGTTCCAGCATCATCACAACTTCCATTCGAAGCCGATGAAGGTATAAGCATTCCTTCACTTCCTATTGCAGTTCAGTTTCAAATCGTGACATTTTTTATTCAGATTTAGAAGAGGAGTCATCCTAGTATGATCCAAACATTGAGATTACAAATCAAAGGGATCTAGATCTAGATCCAACATCTACCTCTTTCCAGTAGCCTAAATGGGCTAAGAAGCTCATAGAAGCAGCTGGAGATGGTGCTGGAGATCCATATGACAAAAGAAGAACGAGGTCCCAGTATCAGAAGGAGAGTGTAGCACTATCTCACACATATCCTCTTCTTGCTGAGAGGTGTTTTATGATGCTTGGGTCAGATCCTCAATCCTCCAGGGAGGCTTTCCATGATCCTAGATGGCAGGAAACCATGGATGAGGAGTTTGATTTGCTACATGAAAACCAGACCTGGGAACTTGTCCCCTTACCTCCAGGAAGGAAGCTGGTACAATGCAAATGGATCTACAAAACCAAAATAGTTGCCGATGGCACCACAACCAAGTACAAGGCTTGGTTGGTGGTGTTATCTCTAGGATTTTTCACCTGTTTATTTTTAAATTTTTGATTATGCTTTGTTTTTATTGTTTTTAGTTTTGCTTTGTTTTATATTTTATGGTTGATTGATTGCCATTAGGGTTTACTTTGTTACTTAAAATCATCAAACTATTCATTAATTAACTATGAGCCCAGGTATGTGCAAAGGAGTATATGTTATATGATGAATTCTCACTGGCAGCATTGGTACAAATTGGTAGCATATTGAATTTTAATGACAGAATTTCCAAATGACTGCCTCAATATCCATTGATGACTTCTATTTAACAGCAGCTGATCAGGAAATGCTCGCTGGTGAAAATGCAGGAAATACCCTGTTGGAGCTACGGGGTAGTGCAGGAAGCCATGATTTAGCATTAGGAGCAGATTCTCTAAATAATTTGTGTAGCTTGACCCAAAAAGGTACAAAAGACAAGATACCGCGCTATGATAAGTCGGCTTACGATGGACGTGGGGACAGGGCAGATCCTTGTACATAGCCTGAAATTGAAGGGCCATTGGAGGTGGTTTTGCTTGAAGGATGGATGCTTGGTTTTAAGCCACTATCAAGTGAAGTTGTGAAAGCAGTTGACCCACAGTTGGAAGTTGTAAACAGAAATCTTGAATCTTATTATGATGCATGGGAAAAGTTTATTGGTTCATGGATAATCATCAAAGTTGATGATACAAATTGGGTATATGAGTGGCGTCTACAGGCTGAGATTGCAATGAGGGAAGAAGGCAAGCCTGGAATGTCTGATGAACAGGTTACTGATTTTGTCTCAAGATATATGCCAGCATATAAAGCATATCTGCCTGTTCTGTACTCTGACGGACCAAGGGGTTCAAAGCCCGATCATACTCTTGTAGTTGAAGTTGATGAACATCGAAATCC
Organism: Pseudotsuga menziesii; assembly: GCA_001517045.1. Taxonomy (NCBI): domain Eukaryota; kingdom Viridiplantae; phylum Streptophyta; class Pinopsida; order Pinales; family Pinaceae; genus Pseudotsuga; species Pseudotsuga menziesii. Next base: position 563,011 of record LPNX010956237.1, on the reverse strand, counting down.
ACTTGGTTGATACATTTTTGAACTCGAAGATAAATAAGCATCACTGGGACTTGTCTATAAACCATCTTCTGCCAACAAATGATGGAAAAATGGTCGCCCCTTGCCACTTTTGTTTAACTTCAAGCCTCAAGAGTTGAAAGGAGCTTCGCCTGAATTAATCCGTCGAATTATACCTGAACATGAAAGGAAGCATAACCCAGTATTATCACCATAATTTTACGGTATTATTTGAGCACAGAGGTTAAGTTCATTGATATACATTCCAAGTTTGGAATATTTCCATCTTGGGGTTTCTCTTAGAAATTGCATGGGATCATTGGAGTGCATCAAGCAAGTGAAGTCTCTCTTAATTCTATTCTATTAAATGCAGAAAGTGAAGCATTGGGGGCAGAGTGTTCGGAGGTTTGAGCACATCAACAGTCAAAGCATTAACACAGTGACAATGAATAGCAATCTCCACAATGTATCTATTTTTGAAGGTACGAACTTCAAAGAGAAATCTCATACGATCAATGAATTGTTCAAATGACTAAATTACCTTAGAATTTGTGAATGCGCTATGGTATACACTCACATTTTTGGCAGCTGTTACTCTTTGGTCTCAGTTGATAGATCTGCCGTTTTCATTGTATTCAACTTTTGTCATCGATGCTCGGCATGGATTCAATAAACAAACTATGTGGCTTTTTCCTCAGAGATATGGTTGTGGGTCTGGGCCTCTCGGTTTTACTTGGGCCACCGATTGTTGCAGCAATGATTGTAATTGTATAGAAAGGAGGTCCATATCTAGCAATATACCTTTGTGTCTTTATGCTTATATTATCACTAGTGATGATGTCTTTATATCCTATTCTTATAGCTCCACTGTTCAACAAGTTCACTCCTCTTCCAGAAGGAGGACTTAGGTTGAAGATTGAGAAGTGGGCATCAACTCTAAAATTTCCTTTGAAGAAGCTATTTGTGATTGATGGTTCAACCAGATCGACACACAGCAATGCATACATGTATGGATTTTACAACAATAAGCACATAGTGATATATGACACCTTGATTCAGTAGTGCAAAGATGAGGAGGAAGTTGTTGCAGTCATTGGTCATGAGTTGGGGCATTGGAAGCTCAATCATACAATGTATTCATTTGTTGCCATGCAAGTGCTTACACTATTACAATTTGGTGGCTATACTCTTGTTCGGAATTCAAAGGATCTCTTCGAAAGCTTTGGTTTCCAAACCCAACCTGTACTTGTGGGGCTTCTTATTTTCTAGCATACAATAATGTCTATTAGAACCCAGATGATTTCGAGAGCTATTAAGCTGATTGCTAGTGAAGATGTGAAGAGAAAGGTGCACATATTGTGTGCTTTGACTGGGCATGCGAATGTGGTTCATTTCCACAACTCATGGTTATGTTTACATTTGGAATTCTGATACAGATACCGAAAATGGATGGAGCATTCCTCACATGAACACCAATAAAACAACAACAGCTAGTTTCGGTCAAATTCTTGCTAGGTGTCCTTCTCAGGTATCTCCACAAAATAAAGTAACTGAAGATCGAGGGGGAAGCGAATGACATTTTAAAGGTTCCTTTTAAAATGTTTTAGAGTTAGAGATTGCTTCTAAAAGCAATTCTGTTTGCTGACAGATGTTTCTTGTAGTTTACACTTGTGTTAAAATACTTGTTTAAAGGGATTAACTGCCCTATATTAGAGGAGGTTCGATCCTGGAATATAGGATCTATGGTTAATTTATGGATAGAACTTTTTGTATAAAGGAGGTCCCAGCCAGAGACTCGAGAGCAAGGAGAGAGCAGAGGTCTCGAGAAGGGCGAGTTCTTCCTTTCAGGAGAACGCGGGGGACTGTGGGGTTGGCAGTTTTTGGGAAAAGATGCTGGATGAATTGTAAATATATCTGTATAACATAAAATCCTTGCAGCTTCAACAGGTTCTAGCTTTGAATGAAATATAATGATGATTTGTTTCTGTACTATATGAGCTGTTTCTTTGGTAATTCTTTTACATATATGGTCATTCACAATCCATTATTGTAATTCTTATCTGAAGAAACAATTATCTTTATTATTCATACACAGTCACAGTTTCACTTTATGTTATCAGGATCATAGAATCCTTTTTATTGAATGCTGTTATGTATGTTTATGTTATATGATCTTTATGATTTTTCTTGCAGCCCTCACTGTTTTACCAGCCTGTCATACATTCTGCTTTTCTTGTGAATACTTGTATCTAATTATCTGTGACATATACCAGCTATATATATCTGTGATAGTGTAATCTCATACCTAAAACTGTATAAACATATGATACCATCCTAGTACCTTATAGTACTGTGAAGATATATTAGCCTTAAGTTTTATACCAGTCTGTCTTATTGATTTGATTTCATTTGATTTGGTCATTGTCAAACTAAGATTTCCTTAAGCTTGGATCTCGTAGTCTAGGTCCAACTTTAGGGATAACAGGTGGAAAAAGGGTATTCTCAGGTCCAAGGCTTGGACTACAATGAGACATTCGCTCTAGTAGCCAGAATGGACTCCATCGGGCTAGTATTGGCCATTGCTGCTTCCAAGATATGGGAAGTACACCACATGGATGTGAATATGTCATTCCTCCATGGTGATTTGGAGGAGGAGATCTATATGAAACAACCTGAGGGGTTTATTGATGATCCTTCCTTAGTCTGCAGACTAAGGAAATCACTGTATGGACTCAAACAAGCCCCAAGGGCATGGTACTCCAAGATGGATTCCTTCCTCATCTCTCAGAAGCTTGAAAGGTGCAAATCTGATTGCAATGTCTACATGAAGAAGAAGGAGGGGTTCTTTCTTATAGTTGTATTGTATGTGGATGACTTTCTCATTACTAGCATCTCTGCTGTTGCATTGAGCAACATCAAGTCTACTCTTAATAAAGCATTCGCTATGACTAACTTAGGAATGTTAAGACAACTCATTGGTCTCGAAGTAAGTCAAAATAATTCAGGAATCATGATCTCACAGTCCAAGTATTCATCAGACATGCTTAAGATCTTCCACATGGAGGATTGCAAGGTAACCCCCTGCCCTTTCTTATCAGGCATCAGGATTGAAGAAGGTGGTTCCACACCTTTGGTGGATAACACTCTCTATAGATAGCTCATTGGAAGCATTCTGTATCTCACTCATTCGAGACCAGACATATCCTATGCTGTGAGTGTTGTTTCCAAATAGATGCAGGAGCCATATGAGCTGCACTAGAAGGAAACAAAGAGGATCTTGCACTATGTGTAGGGTACTATTGATTATGGAATCCACTATGCTGTTGTAGCATAGCTAAGTCTCATAGGATTTATAGAATCAAACTAGGCAGGAGATGGAAATGATAGGAAATCCACCTTGGGTTCTGTATTCATGATTGGATATGGGTCAATTTGCTGGTCCAACAAGAAGCAAGTAGCCCTTGCACTTTCTTCAGTAGAAGCAGAGTATCGGGGAGCTGTGAATGCATCTATTCAGGTAGTTTGGATGCATGGCATCTTGACAGAGTTCAGGATTCATACTTCACCTACAGTAGATATTTATTGTGACAACCAGAGTACAATCAAAATCTCTAGTGATCCTGTTCAGAAGCAGAGGACAAAGCACATAGAAGTTCACATGCACTACACTCGGGAATTGGTGCATGACAGAGCCATCACACTGCACTACAGTCTAATAGAGGACTAGATTGTAGATATTTTTACCAAGTATTTTACTAAAAAGAGATTTTCCTTTCTTAGGGCTCTTTTGGTCATTAAGGCTTTATTGTTAGTTCCTATATTGAGGGGGGTTTTACCAAGAGGTTTTCCTACCTCATTTGTATTATGTCTCTTAGATTGTATATTGGGTGACCTATGGTCTTGTTACTAGGGCCCAGAGTTGTCCAAGTTAGGATTTAGGGGGGGTGTTAGGATTATTAATCCTCCCTTGTTCATACTTTATATTAGTTTAATTATCCTAACTTAGGAAGCTCAATTAATTAATTAGGTCCACTTGGCCCTATTGGGACACATGTACCAGTCATTGAAGTGTGGGGAACACTACTAGAGGCTAACTACCACTTACTGCATGTGCATGCATCAGTTAGGGCACCTCCTAGACCAATCCCTACATTTTAGGAGCCACTGGGAATCACGAAACCAACCTACTTCAGTTAATTGGTGTTAGTACTAGTTAGTCTTAGTCATCCCCCAGTTACAATCAGTTACTTCTCTGTCATTTAAGATAGTGCTACCAATGCATGGATAATGCATGGTTGCATGGGGAGGAGCAATTTTCCTACCTACCACACTCAGTTGCACTGAGTTAACTAGTTGTTACTGCTTTTTGGAGTTATTAGTCATCAGGGAGTTGTCTATTTGGAATCCGATATTGATTGTGAGACATTGAGTTAGATATTCAATTAGATACAATCATATCCACTTGGAGGATTTGAATTCATATCCCATGAATTTGAATTCTACCTATGTAAACTATTGTAACACCAGATATTATTATGATGAATATACTATAAATTCCTGAGCAATACTTGTCCATTTCCTATGTATTTTGTTTTGATTAGTTTGTATTTTCATTCTCCATTCAATTGCTTCAAACATTATCAGAACTCTCTACTTGAAGATCTAAATGGAATTCAAATTCTAATACCTGTCCCTTATAGTATGAACATGTCTTCGCAAGTTCCAGGAAATATCTAGCACAATGACTTGGTTGTCCATAGTTATAGCATGCAACCTAACTTCTTCCTCTACCAAATCCTCATCCTCCTCCTTTGCCTTTGAAGTTTCCTCCACCCCTTCCTTGAGGGTGTGGTTGTTGTGGTGGGTACTGATTTCATTGATATTGTGGCTGATAGTGATTCTGCCATGGATATGGTTTTTGCGGCACATACTGAGGCTGGTACTAGTTCTGATATTAATTGGGTGGGAAATGTATAGGCTGATATGATGCTTGTGCCAGTTCAGCCTAAGTTGTCCCCTCATTCTTCATTAAGTAAGTATCGACCGTCTTTTCCTTCAGGAGCTGGTATGCTCTGCAATCCTTCTCTTCATTCCCTACTGTCTTGCAAAAATTACAAAACAGGTTTGTAGGAGTGCTTACAATATTTTTCAAGTACATACAGTCCTCGTTGCGGTGTCCTCTAGTATGGCATATGTGACACCAGGGTATTCGATGGGCACTTAATGGGTTTGGTGCACTAGATGAGATGTAATTAATGAAGGATGGACAATTATCCTTGGTGTGTTCATCAATTTTGCATATTGTGCACCATAATTATTCATGGGATTCCTTACCCTTCTTGATGTATTGTAGTTGTATCATCATATTAGCCAATTACGACTGAATCTACACCATCCCTACAACACCATCACCGATTGGTGAATCTTCTAGCTTCATTGCCAATTCTAGCACTTCTGTCTGTGACTCGATATTTTGTTGCATCAATGGGCCTCAGATGTGTGGTAGTAGTGCGGAATTAAACCACTCCTAATGATAAAAATCCAACATCTGGAAACTTACTTTGGCCATCAAGGTCTTAAACCATTGGTCAAAGTCCCATATTGACTCATCTAATGCTTGTTTGATTTCCTTGATCTCAGTGATACACTGCGACTCAAATTTAGGTTTTCTCAACTCAGAGATCAGTGCTTCTCGTATCTATTCAAGGGTTTTATGTGGTGTTCCTGGCGGTACCATGCAGAACTTCATAAATCAGTCAAGCGCATGACCCCTTAGAGTCATGATCATGTGTGCTTTATTTAAGTCTGCGTTTTGAACTAAGCGAACCATCCAAATAGCTTCACAGATGAACCAATGCTACTATGGATCTTTTTCTCCATTACCATTGAATGTAGGTAACCGAATATTCACCCCAGGCATTGTGTTGGCGTCATGGTTATCTGATGACTGATCTAATGCAGGTGTTTTCTCTTGCACGCTAGTTGCAATGCTAGCACTATTAGTATTAACAAATCTTTTAGGAGGCGAGGCTCTAGAAATTACCTATGGTGATACTCCTAGTGTCATGTAGTTGCGTCCTGACCTTGGTGTCTTGTCAGTCTCTTTAGAGTCTTTTAATCCTTCTAAGATCAGGCTACATTCCTCCTCTTCATCGCATGACCCTTCGTCTACTTGAAATTGAAGTTCGTGTTCACTCTCTTCGAACACACCAGGAGCTTGTTGACCTTCCTCTGTCTTTATTCTCTTCCGTGATATGAATCTCCTTTCACTCCTTAGGAATCTAGCTTCTAGTTCAGGTTTTGTACTTCTTGGGAACATCTCAACTCACTGTTTCCCATTTTCTTGGTAGGTCATCTGCGACATAGCATTCCTCCGGGGTATACGACTCAACTACTTAGCTACAAGATACCCTCTTCATACACGAGCATCTTGATCCATGTACTGATAGAAAACAAGCATCTTATTCATGGTCCTTTGAAAAAATTTCTTTTAGCCTCACTATATGAGGTTATAGCCTCTACTGCAAACTCAGTAATATATCCTTGAAAAATACTCACAACCCAAAAATCAATAGCTCTAGAGATGGTGTTACTTACACTGGTTACTTCGTGCACCAACCGATCACTCCACTCGAATGCTTCTCTTCTCTGGAAGTTTGAAGGCCCCCACTCATGCAGTACAATGGGAAACTCTACAAAAAATATCTCATGAATATCCTAAAATATGTATTTGTCCACCCAGTTTTCTGTGCTCAACTGAGATCCTGCACTCTCTTCTTGCACGAATGCTAGTGTCTTAGACTCCAGCCAGTCCTCTATCTCGTTCTTCGTTAAATGCCACAACATTTCCCTTGATTCAAATGGTTAACGGTCCCTCCCAAGATTGTTTTTCCTCAAGCAACTGCAATCCTGGATGCTACAATATTTGTTCACCTTCCCACGTTGCATCTTCACTAGGAAACCCTTCCCATTGCACAAGATATTCCCCGATGGTGAAATTTCTCAACCTCCTCTCTTGAACCTGTAAAATTATTTCTGGAACAAGTACCAAGTGTCCTTCAACAAGAATTTGGGGGATCCCTTTTGAAACTGCCACTTGTTTCCCAATACCTTCTTAAGACAAGATACATGAAACACATTGTGTATCAAACTTTATGCATGAAACTCCAGTTCATAAGAAACTTCACCAATCCTCCTTACAACTCTATATAGGACATAGAATCTTGGATGCAACATTTCAACCCACTTTGTCTTCAAGGAAGATTTATTATATGGATGCAATTTCAAGTATACCAAGTCACCTTCTTGGAAGGTTTGCTCTATCCTATGCTTGTCTACATTCAACTTTTGTTTGTTTTGTGCAACCTACAAATTTTCCTTGAGTGTTTCGAGATTGTCTTGACTCTCTTGGAGCCAATCCTTGTCCTTTTGGGCTCTACAATATCCAAATATAAGATCTGAAAATGTTGTGGAATCATACCCATACAAATATTTTAAAGGTTCCATACCAATGGATAGGTGAAAATTTGTGTTGTAGTAGAATTCTCCTAAATGCTGTTGGAACCTACAGTCTTGATGGTTCATCACACCTCTAAATATTCTGGAGATAGTCAGTCTATAGACTACATGTAATTAGCAAAGAAGTCGACTAGATTTAGTGGAACGAATGAATAGTCCATTGAGAAAACAATTGAATGGCCAGAATGACCGTGGTCAACGCAGAAAAAACAACTGATTAAAATTTGGGACGTTGCAGATTCTACAAAAAATACTTAGACCGAAGACCCCTACTGGACCACATCTTCCCTACTTTCAAAAAGTTGGTTAGATATAGAAACTATAAATAGGTGATCCTATGGGTTTTCTAACATATAGATTTGAGATGTTTATCATGCTCATTATGCATTGTGATGTTAGAGTAGGATATAGGGTTGATTGACTTCAGGTGAAATATTTATTGACTTATAGATCTACCTAAACTCTGATCATATCTGCTATATGAGAAGGATGGATTCCAATATAGAACCTGTTGTTATCAATGGACATAATTATGATATTTGGGTGACATATATGGAGAACTTGTTGAAGAGAAAATTATTGTTGAGGTTTACTAAAACTACCATTGCTGATCCAATAGATGCCGATGCCAATTTTTCTATCCACGTTAAGAAAGATGAAGCTGTGGGAGTTATCATGACTTATATTTCAATGGATATTGATATCCATACAAGTGGGATTGACTATCCTCATGTCATCTGGACCAAGTTGAAGACTCTATTCAACAAGATAACTGAAGGAGAAGTACTGCATATAGAAAAAGAGTTGATATCTTTGGAACCTCTTTCTTTTGATCAGATTGAGGACTATCTGGCTCGTATAAAGGAACTATAACTAAAATTGTGTGAATGTGGAAAGGATTTTTCAAAGAAGGATGGACATCTTATCATGCTAGTTCTGATGAATTTGAAGACACCATATGATGTCCATTTCTCTTCCTTTTGGGATAATTGGATGCCACACAAACAAGATGGTAAGGATTTTACTTTTAATACTTTCTATGTTTTGTTGATTAAGGAACAACAAAATTTGCTTCAAGAATGGAATCTTGGTGGCAAAAACAGGATCACTTGCTGAAAAGAAAGTTCAAGCCAAATCCTAAAGAATGTGGTCAGAAGAATCAACGATTATAATGTATTGACCAACCTACAAAAGGTAATACTGGAGAATCATCATCATCATTGAAGAAGGGTCAGAATACGAATACCTGTAGGTGTTGTTCAAAGGTGGGACATGTTGAGAAGAAAATTTGGAAGAAGATGAAGGAATTAGAAGGAAAGGTCAAGAACCTAGAGGAATGTGGCTTGACTGGCCAGTTGACCAACCAACATTAGAGGAAATTTTAACTCAAAATGGGCCTCCTAAGGAAAATAATAAAATAATAGTTAAAATAATAAAATAATATTTATTAATTTTGGAGGAAGAAAAGAAAAAAACTATTTTTTTTTCGTATTTTCGACATATCTCCCTGTGTTTTTAATCGTAGCATGGTCCATCAAAAGTATGCAGTGTGGATACTTTTTGGATGTGGAATTTAATGCTACATCCAGGGAGCTCTCCCGCTCAAAATTTGAGTAAAACAACAGGAAGATATGTCGAAAATACGAACAAAAAAGTAGTGTTTTTACTATACCTAGCCCCAAATTTATATTAAAAATTTGTTTAATACCTATACAGTATTTCAAATTTAAAGCAATTTCATTGGATAACACATAATGACATGGAATTTGAATTAGGGTTGAAAGGCCCATTTTGAGTTGAAATTTCCTCTAATGACTCCTGAAAATTATACCTTCTCTCTCAATACTTCTCTGGCATTACATGCTGACACCAATCAGACTAAATGGACATTGGACTCTAGATGTACTCATCAGATGGCTAAGGATGCTTCTTTGTTCTCTTCCTTAAGTGGTGTTCCTATAGATAAGATTTATTTCACTGATGACTATACCCTCAGTGTCACTGGAAATGGTGCTGTCGAATGTCAACATGGCTGTATATCGAACGTCTATCATGTACCGAGTATGAGTGCAAATTTGATGTCGGTTTCTCAAATAATGAACACTAAGAAGACTGTTGAATTTTGGTTAGATCACTTTATCATGAAGGATATAAGGAATGGAGTAGCAACTGCTTTATTTGGAATTTTATATCCTAAGGATGAACATTATAAATTCTGTGATTCCTGGACGATTGGACCGACTGCACTCGTCACCCAGGAGGACAACATAAGTCAAATTTGGCATGGACGAATTGGTCATCTAAATTTTCGAAGTATGAAGATGATGGTAACTGAGAATATGGTTAGTGGTATTCAAATGAATGTTGCACGTAATGGAGTTTTTAGAGGATGTATGCTTGGGAAGCATCATCAAACAACCTTTGATTCGAGAAAAGCATGACATGCACACGAACGATTGGAGCTTCTTGATAGTGATCTCTGTTGCATGAACAAACCTTCACTCGCAAGTGCAAAGTATTTTCTGACAATTATTGATGATTTATATCTATTTATGTGGGTTTATTTCTTAAAGAATAAGAGTCAAGTCTTTGAAAATTTCAAGAAATTTAGGGAACTAGATGAAAATCGCTGTGGTCGAGCCCTTAAATGTTTGAGATCGGACAATGGTGGTGAATATGTGAGCCGACAGTTTGAAGGATATCTTTTGCAGAATAGAATTTTCTTAGCATAGATATTTACCTCACACCCCTCAACAAAATGGTGTTGTAGAGAGGAACAATCAGACCTTGGTAGAAATGGATCGATGTCTACTACAAGCCAAGGACATTCCGACAAAATTTTGGGTAGAAGATGTCTACTACTTAAACTATCTTCTGAACCTTGTGCCGACTAGAGCAGTTGTTGACATGAATCCCATCAAGAAATGGAGCACTCTGAATCCCTATATCGGTCACCGTAGAATCTCTGGATGTATTGATTGGGTGCATATCAATGATGACTACCAGAATGAATTAGATGCAAAGAGTCATGCTTGCATCATGATGTGCTACTCTGATGATTAAAAATCCTATAGACTATTTGATCCCATCAAACAATAGATCATATTGAGTTGAAGTGTATTCTTTGATGAGATGACTTCAGGTAATAAACTATTGAACTCCTCTTCTGGTCCTTTGAACACTGATCCTTTTGATATTATTGAAGAGTTGGGATAGACTATATTTGTTTCTGGAGTATCAATCAGATCGATGAGTTATCCTGAATCAATTGCTGGTCAATCTACTGTGACTGTTCAAGTCACCAGTTTGACTTCCTTAACTAGTGATCACCAAACTGAGCCACCAAAAACTTCTTTACCTCGATGGGCTATTAAGATAATTGATTATGCTGGACGAGATGCTGGAAATATGAGTATTGGTCAACATATTTGCAGTTAAAAAAAATATGGAAACATTGCTTCTCGACCACAAGGAAAGAATGTCATGAAGTTTCAATGGGTTTATAATACCAATTTTACCTCTGACAGTGTCGTTGAATGCCACAAGGCTCATTTGGTCATCGAGCTCTTCTCTCTTTAAGAAGGCATCGACTATATTGAAATATTTTCTCTTGTCACGGAGATGAATTCTATCTGACTGATCCTTTCTCTTATTGCTCATTTTGGTTGGGAGCTTCACCAAATGGATGTGAAAAGTGAATTTTGTCATGGAGATATTACTGAATAAATTTATATGGACAAACCTCCTAGTTTTGTGACAAACTCTGGTCTTTACTATCGACTTAAGAAGTCGTCGTATGGTTTGAAATAGGCATGTCATGCTTTCTATGAGAATATTGATCATTTCTTTATCAATATTGAGTTCAAACACTGTGCATATGATTACAATATCTATGTATTACATAATCATGGCGATACTGTAATTGTGGCTTTGTATGTTATTGATTTAGTCATAACTAGAAACAATGTTGATTTTATTTTGGGTATGAAGAAACAACTTACTGATACCTTTGAAATGACTAACCTTGGTGAATTGAATTTATTTCTTGGCATTCAAGTTTTACAAATGGATGATGGTATCTTTCTTTCTCAGCCTAAATATGCCTCAGATCTCTTGAAACAATTCAAGATAGATGAATGGAAGTCATATGCTAAACCTTATGAGTCAGAAGTGAAGTTATCAAATATTGAAACTCTCCATGAGTCAACACCACTCTTTATTGGCAGTGGGTCAATAGCCTTATTTATCTAATGCACAAATGAGCAAAGCTCTCCTTTGTTGTTAGTGTCATTTCCAAGTTCATGTAGGATCCTCGTGAAAGTCACTGGAAAGACGCAAAGAGAATTTTTCACTATATTAAGGGTACATATCAATATGGTATCAAGTATTGTTGCAGTAAATACCCATTCATCGACTACATTGATTCCTACTAGGGCAGTGACGTTGACAACTGAAAATATACTTCTCTATATGTGTTTTGTCTGAGCTTTGGACCTCTGGTTTGGTTGTGTAAGAAAAAAAATGGTAGTCTCTATTTCAACTACATAGATAAGGAATTACCAAGCCCAAAATGTATCCTAAATAAGAAAAAGATAGAGAGAGATAGACAAAAATGAGAGAGAAAAAGAGAATATTCAATATGTTTGTGATAAATTTTGATCCTAAATTCGGATTGGGGCGCTCTTGGAACCATTTGAAAGGTATCGTCAAAGGATACAACTTTTATGTTTTGAGATTCACAAGATTACTCACGATTTGTCTGGGTCATGCGTTTTCTTAAATATAGGCATGAGGAATCTCGAAATGCATATTTTTAAAGATGCTTTATGAAAAACATCTTTTAAAGCATCTTACAAAATATCCTTTAAAAGATTATTTTCATAAAGCATCTTTGAAAATATGTTTTTCGAGATTTCTCATGCCCATATTTACAAAAATGCATGCTTCGGCCAAACCATGAGGAATATCATGAAGCAAAAAACACAAAAGTTGTAGCCCTCAATAACACATTTCCAATAGTACCAAGAGAGCCTAAATAAAACTTCGGGATCAAAATTTATCACAAAAATAACGTAATATTATTTTCTTTTTCTCTCAATTTTGTCTATCTCTCTCTACCTTTTTCTTATTTAGGATACATTGTAGAAGAGGGTAATTCCTTATGTAATCTGAGTATCATGGTGCTGTCAATGAAGGAACAGAGGCAGTTTGGATCTGAAAACTTCTTGATGAGTGTTGGCCTCTTTACCTTTCTTGTCTCGACCCACGGTTCATCCACAACACAATACCAATAAGACACCTGTTATACCAAAATCCTGTCACCATCATGTGATAAGACATTTGACATACCTATTTGCCCTGGATCCCAGCTTATGGAGTGGAAACTAAATGGTTTTTCATTAATCTTACATGAAAATTCCCAGCACTGTGCATGCCCCTTTATCCAGGAGCGGTAGCCTTGTTCACACCGCCCATCATCTATTTCCAATAAGCGGTGCCACTGCTTATTGCCCTTGGTCCATAAGCGGTTATTACCAGAACCGCTCTGTCACTAAAGGAAAAATGTGGTACCCTGGGTAAAAAGGGAAAAAGAGAAGCTTCTCGAGGCTTCTAGATGATAATCCTCGAGATATCCGTTATCCCTACTGTAGTGGGTCAGTTGAGCTTGAGATCCCCCATCCTAGGATCTTGGAGGCCACCTCACCCACAAATCTATCAACCTATCCTATCCATCTAGCCTTATAAATACAAGCTTATGGCCATGGTTGAGGGGGAGAACATTGAAGGTATTGTTATGCTGTTGGATTGATCCTTGGCCCAAGATCATTTGGAGAGAGCATAGAGAGATAGAGTCGGAGCTTTTGGGGACGAGAATTTGGTTTCATGGAGATGCATGTCAACACTAAGGCTTGGTTGTAAAATTCTTCATATTTCATTAATGCAAGTTGATTTCTGTCCCACATATGTTGTTGTTGTTATGATTTCGCATATATGTTGCTGGATTCCTTAGTCACTAGCATAGATTAGTACATCATATTCTGGTTGCTTTGATCTATTTCGTGTTGAGCTTGATTGCAGGTACACAGGTGGACTATCAAATCCTTGTATTCCAGATATATATGGCGTCTAGGGAGAATATTCAACCTCTGTCCTCTATTTGTTCTGGATTTGAACCATTCAGACCTGTGGAACACCTTGTTTCCCGTAGGAGGTGAAATATTCCAGCTAACAAATCTGGCAACTCCGTTGGGGATCAAACCCAGAATCTTGCTCTTGATGGTGCTCATTCTAAGAGAACACCTGGAATACCCAAGTTCCCTTGTAAGCTTTGCAAGGGGGACCACCTTCTTAAAGAGTGTCCCAGTCTCTCCCGTGTAGAAGAAGAGTGGTCTAAAAGGTCCAAACCATTTTTGTCATCAACCTCTGATAATCATGTTGACGATACTCCCTCAACCAGTGACCCATTGGTAAAAGGTCATAAGGGTAAAGTCTTGTATCCTTGTTTGATATGCAAGGCTATGCATCGTACTTTTCTTTGTCCAAGCATGGATGAAGCTTCGCATTGGTTGGAAAATATTACTGATCATCAACAGGTGATTCCAACAAGTGATAGTAAGTTATCCCTCGATCCCCCACTGGTTGACCAAGTGGTCGATTCAGATTTATCTGTGGTTGATCCCACTCTTCCTTTTGAGAGTGAAGCTAAAGTGGTCGAGTCGGTGTCATTTCCACTCGATCCCACTCTTTCATCAGAGAGTGTTATGACTGAAGTAGTCTCTTTGACCAAATCTTCGTCTTGTTCTTCTCTTCCAGTAGAGAATGAACTCAAACCTGCTGAAGTTTTCATGCTTCGTTCTGATTGTTCTCGACAAGAGGAAATTTTGTCTATTTCGACAGAACCCTCTCCAAGTAATGAGGTTATTTCCTTTGACTGGAGTAACCTAATAGATTCTTGTCTTCATTCGAGTGTTCCTTTCCAGATAGTTGTGAATGTTACTGCTAGACGAATACTTTGCACTATTGTTGACGAAGGGGCTTCTATTAGTATTCTATTCTCAACTGCTTGGCAAGCTTTAGGTTCTCCTCAGCTTGTGCCAGCCACTGATTAGATATTGGCTTTTAATCGCAGGCCTACTACACCTTTAGAGACCCTTCCTTTTTTTCCTATTACATTAGGAGGAAAAACTATTTGTATCGATGTTATGGTGGTCCAAGGTCCTTTAGATTTCAATCTGCTCCTTGGACGCGATTATTTTTATGCCATGAAAGTCGTAGTGTCCACACTCTTTAGAGTTATGCATTTTCCCCATGATGGGAAGATTGTGACCATTGATCAAATTTCCTTTGTTACACTTGACCATCACATCACTCCTAGTAGTCAGAATGCCCTGAATGTGCCGCATGTTCTTGTGGTTCCTTCTCCTTCTTCTAGTTAGCTTCTTCCCATTGTAGGTAAAAAGGGGGGCATGGCTCTAGTATATGGACATCATAATGGAGCTAAGCTGCTATCTTTTTAGGTAATGGGGGCAACCTACCAACCTCTGGATATCATGTTGGATGAGATCAGGTTTTAGAGCATAGTTTACTTTTGGTTTCAAGCTCTTTAAAAAATAAAACCACTCCTTAAGCATAGTTTACGCTTTTGGTTTCAAGCTTGCATAAAAATGAAACCATGTCTAGAGCATAGTTTACTTTTGGTTTCAAGCTTGTTAAAAAATAAAACCACTCCTTAAGCATAAATTATGCTTTTGGTTTCAAGCATGCATAAAAATGAAACCATGTCTAGAGCATAGTTTACTTTTGGTTTCAAGCTCGTTAAAAAATAAAACCACTCCTTAAGCATAGTTTACACTTTTGGTTTCAAGCTTGCATAAAAATGAAACCATGTCTAGAGCATAGTTTACCCTGTGGTTTCAAGCTCGTTAAAAAACAAAACCACTCCTTAAGCATAGTTTACGCTTTTGGTTTCAAGCTTGCATAAAAATGAAATCATGCCCTGAGCAAAGTTCCCATTCTATGCCAAGCTCGTTAAAAAATGAAATAGCACTTGACCATCATGTCAGTTTTCCATGAGCATAGTTCATTTTCTATTTCAAGCTCGTTAAAAAATGAAGTAGGTTTCCTTAAGCATAGTTTACCTTTTGGTTTCAAGCTTGCATAAAAATGAAACCATGTTCCAAGCATAGTTACCTTCTATTTCAAGATTGTGTAAAAATGAAATAGATCCCCTTCCCTTGATTTGAGTCTTCCATTTAGTGTTAGAACTTGAACCTTCGCCTCCCCGATTCTCATTCTTCCTACTCCCTGGTGAACATTTTCATATTAGTAACTAGGTTTTTAGGTTGGGTATGGAAGAAGAATTGTCAGATGAAACGAAGCTTGGGGGCATGTCGAGCCGCAAGAAACCATGCTAGGGGTAAGCTTCTCTAGAAATCATGCTGGGGGAAAGATTCCAACCTCTGTATATCATGTTAATGGGTTTTTTCAAGCATAGTTAACCCATTGGTTTCGAGCTTGCGTAAAAATTAAACCAATCCCTGAGCATTCTTTTAACTGATCTTCGAGCTCGTTAAAAACAATAAGATGGTGTTGAGCTTACTTTTCATTTTTCATGCTCTGGTTAAAACATGAAAAGTGGTTTGAGCTTAGTTTATTACTTTTTGGTGCTCTCGATTCAAACATGAAAAAGTCTAATGGAGTCCTCTTTAAACTCTTTTTAGGCTCCCTAAATACGAAAAGATTGTCGAGTACTTGTCTCCTTCATACTCGTAAAAGTATTTGAAGAGTCATCCTTCCAACAATAGGTTATCTCTTTTTTGGTTTGGATAGGACTATTTACGAAAAAGGAACACTCCAGCTAATCATGACTGGAAGAGTTCTCTAAGGTACGATTTTACACTTTTTCGGGCCTTAGGGACTACATCATATGAAAAAGGACCCCTTTGGAGTCTTCTTTCGTATTCATTCAGACTCTCTAAACATGAACGATACCAAGTTTTCTTTTAGTGGAATTGTTAAATTAAACATTGAGAGACCCGTTTTGGGATCGAACCCCTCCTCTCTCAGGTTTGTAAAACATATGAGTTTGGACTTGTCTTCCGAAAAGCTATATCGAGTGTTTGTTACCCTCTTTGAAGTCATAAAACCGAAAAGAGGCACTCATCAATCATGATGGGGGAAATGGGAAGGGAATCGTCTTGCAAATAATGGCAGTTGTTTGTCGTTACCTTTGAACATGGAACTTGTCTGCACAATCACGTCAGTCAATTGGGTATTCAGCTGGTCTCTGTGACGATCCACTCTCATGAGTCATGTCAATCCTTTGAGTCTTTCAAAAGAATGCATTGTCCACTGTCGCATTGTGTATCTGTCCTGTCTAGTCATGATGCCAAGTTTTTTTGTTATGCCGCCCAATGTTCAAAGGGGATTTGAAGAAGTATTACCTCTACAGTCTACACAGTCTTTGTGTCATCATCTTTGAGTCAGTCATATGGTTACTACATTTTCATCATTCCATAACTATGTTCTAAGTTTTGTGTCATCGATGTGGGACTCATCATGGCACTCCTTCGACAAGACTATCCCCGTCGACATCAACTAATCATCCGGGAAATAGTCTTAGAAACAATGTTTAGTACCTTAAAATCTGTATGCCTTAATGACAGATTCTCTCGCTCTCGACATAGGTTCACATCATTGACCTTTGATCAATAGAATCAACTGGGTGTTTGACATCAGGACATGTATTCACACTCAGTAGATTGTACTAGGGTACCTTGGGAATCACTAACATTAATGGTGATTTCCCTCACACTTGTTAACGGTTCACATCATTGGCTGGTAATCAACTAGTTTCTACCATGTTCAACTTCATATCATTGTAATCACATGGATAGAATCGTACTTTGTGGAAGACGAGACGAAGACCCTGGGAATTTGTTTAAAGCGCTCGTTTCTTTTCCCCAGGTTGCGATGGAGTTTTGTATATCTAGCATGGACTCACATTTGTATGGTCATGGCTATGCTCAAATTTGCATCTATATGACATAGATCTATGTTGTATGTCTAGTAGCTATGTCCAAGTTTGAGTCCTCTATCACATGGATCTACACTGTATTCTAGTAGCCATGCTTGTTTATTCCACTCATAAATCTGCCTTGTATCGGTCTGCAACTATGATTTTGGTTACTTGTGTCTATGAGTCAACATACTGATGTACTACAGATGCCTACTTGATGACATGCTCCGATCGAGCCAACATTTTCACCTCGTGGGAACGACTTGTTCTCTCAAAGCTCTCGTTTATCGTATTCCTCTAAGACTCATGATTTGGGGGGAATCCTGTTATACCAAAATCCTGTCACCATCATGTGATAAGAAATTTGACATACCTATTTGCCCTGAATCCCAGCTTCTGGAGTGGAAACTAAATGGTTTTTCATCAATCTTACATGAAAATTCCTAGCACCGCGCATGCCCCTTTATCTAGGATTGGTACCCTTTTTTGCACCGCCTATCATCTATTTCCAATAAGCGGTGCCACCGCTTGTTTCCCTTGGTCCATAAGTGGTTATTACCAGAACCGCTCTGTCACTGAAGGAAAAACATGGGACCCTGGGTAAAAAGGGAAAAAGAGAAGCTTCTCAAGGCTTCTAGATGATAAGCCTAAAGATATCCCTTATCCCTACTGTAGTGGGTCAGTTGAACTCGAGATCCCCCATCCTAGGATCCTAGAAGCCACCTCACCCACAAATCTCTCAACCTATCCTATCCATCTAGCCTTATAAATAGAAGCTTATGGCCATGGTTGAGGGGGAGAACATTGAAGGTATTGTTATACTGTTGGATTGATCCTTGGCCCAAGATCATTTGGAGAGAGCATAGAGAGCTACAGTCGGAGCTTTTGGGGATGAGAATTTGGTTTCATGGAGATGCATGTTAACACTAAGGCTTGGTTGTAAACTTCGTCATATTTCATTAATGCAAGTTGATTTCTGTCCCACATATGTTGATGTTGTTATGATTTCACATATATGTTGCGATATTCCTTAGTCACTAGCATAGATTAGTAGATCATATTTTGGTTGCTTTGATCTATTTCGTGTTGAGCTTGATTGCAGGTACATAGGTGCACTATCAAAGCCTTGTATTCCAGATATCTACGGTGTCTAGGGAGAGTCTTCAACCTCTGTCCTCTATTTGTTTTGGATCTGAACCATTCAAACCAGTGGAACACCTTGCTGTCTACAGGAGGTGAAATATTCTAGCTAACAACACCAAAATACATAAGCCTGACAGAGCAAGCTCAGTCGACAACGCTCGCGAGGAAGGTACAGTCTCACCTGAGATATCTTAATGGGTAACTTCTAGAACCATGTGTTCATAGTTGGCAAGGGATTATAGTCCCTTGGCGTGAGGCCAAGGCACTCAATAAAGATGAGGGGATGGAGTCTTTCACTCTACGACAGTGGCACAACCAAGTGCCACAAGTCACCCACGCGACACGACCTTGTCCTTAACTTATTAAAAATTGGCGCAAGTATGTGACACAGTTGATTCCTTATAATTAATAGGAAGTGCGCGAATTATATTATAACTAGCAGATTAACCATGAAGTCATACACAATATCCATCAATACTTCTAAACAATCATTCATTCATACTGTGACATTCATTCGACATCAAGTGTAACTATAATAATATAAGATAAGAAAACATTCACATAAACATTCACCATTCAACAACATTCATTCACATAACACAGGAAATAACGTGGAAACCCATCTAGGAAAAACTACGAAGGTCCTCTTTATCTGGCATGAGAAATATAGGTAGAACCTTGCAGCCTACAACTTGCAAACTGTTCTTAAGATATGTCTTTCTGACTCAATATTCTTTCTCTCATGCTCTCTGGTTTATTCTTCTATCTACTCCTATTGATACGTACACAGCTTGGATAAACTCTTCTACTCTACTAGTGGTCTGCACACATAGCTGCCAGATCCGCTGCTCAACAGCCTTCTAATTTTACGAGACTCTCCTCTAAGTCGACTACTGAATCTGCCAAATCTAATAAAAAATGATTGAATGAACTGAATCGAATGAATGACAACCAACTGAAATGAACCCTTATACAGAGTGGGTTTCTTCTATTTATAATAATTACAAGACCACACAAAGTCGACTGAGTAATACTCACTTATTACAGACTCAGGTAGCTACAACAATATCTCTGTTACATTCAATGCTGACCCATAACTAGCCGAGAAAGTCCTGTAATGCATTAACCACAACCTTAACTGGCCACATAAACCTCTTTCATCTCATCTGTACCAGTCATAACTAGCCACAAAACTGTCCTTCCATCTCCTCTTGGTTCATCCTTCCGTTGTCTTCCTTGATTTCCTCCTGTTCAACATTAACTCTTCTAACTGTCTCTTCCACTGAATCTAGATGTGCTTTTCCTCGTCACACCAATCCTGTCACAGCTTCCTCTTCTTTGCGCTTCCTTTCCATGTTCATTTTTCCTTTCTCCGTTGCATGCATATTTTATCTTTCTGCGTTGGTTCATTTCCTTCCTTCTTGAACTGCTTTTCCCTTGTTGTGCACGCACTTTTCCTTCTTTTCTTGTGCATACGCTTCTTCCTTGTGCACTTTTCCTGGCCCAAAAATGAGCATGGATTTCCTTTCAATACCTATACTATTATTTACTGTGATAATTAGGGAGATATTCAAGTTGTTGATAACCCCATTTCTCATTAAGAGATGAAGCATGTCAAGATCCATGTTCATTATTTGAGATAGTTGGTGTAGGAGAACATTGTCTCTCTTATTTATTGCAAGACAAATGATCAAGTTACTGATATATTTACGAAGCCTTTACCAGAAGCTAAGTTTTTGAAACTTTAGGCTACGCTTGGGCTTCAGGAAACTGCAATTATGGGGGGGTGTTCACAACAAGTAATTTCACCTCCCGAATCTCCAGAGAATTGTTCTTATGGGGGGTGAACATATATTCTTAATGGTTCATCACAACTCTAGATATTCTAGAGACAGTTAGTCTATATATGACATGAGACTATTGAAGAATTAGAATTGAGTTAGCAAAATGAGTGAATAGTCGGTTGGGAAAACAACTGAATGGTCAACATGACCATGGTTGGCGGGATTACAATAGCCGAATAAACTTTGGGATGTTGTAGATTCTATGAAAAATACCGGGACCAAAGACCACTACTTGTGTGAAAGATATTCCCTAATTTCAAGAAGTTGGTTAGAGATGGAAACTATAAGTAGGTGGTCCTATGGTTTGTCTAACATATCAATTTGAGATTTTTATAATGCTCATATGCATTGTGATGTTCTGATCACAATTCTTTCTGCTTAGGTGCTTAAACAATGTCTCTAGACACCACCTTTTCTTCTTGGAATCCTATCCCCTTATTTTCTTTTTATGCTCTATAGTTCAGGTTAAGAGGTTTCCCAACAAATGAAACAATGTACCTCATGCTTTCTTCTTCCCTGTGACTATGTATTGTTTGTTTCAGGTTGCATCCATTCATTTTTCTAAATGGTATAATAATAAAGGAACCATCTTGGGTTAACCACATTATATCTGTGTCTCTCTTTGTTATTTTTTCAACATTAAGCTAGCATTATGTTAGGATCTTTACTGAGAGAATAACAAGTACATCAATCAAACACAAGAGACAATGAACATAGTGTTTTTGATCGGGGAAACCATAAATGGAGAAAACCCCGCAACTTCCTCAGAGATAGAATCAACACAAGATGTAAAAACACAAAACAGTAAGATGCACTCCCGACAACAGTAATATTCTTCTTATCTAGCCCCAGTGTCTTTCCTTCCTCAAATATGCGCTACACTTGAGTGTGTGAGTGATTTGTGCTAAATAGAGATCCTAGATCTCTATTTATACTAATATTGACATGACTAATACCCTACTAGGGCTGACCTCTACTTGGAGAGTCTAATAACCCTAGTGCCCCGGAACTGCGGGGACTTTAACCCTTACACAATCGGAGGGTTACCCACTATGACTTGACATGACTTGTTTACATTATTGATCCTCCCGATCGGAACATCGGGGCATGACAACATGACTCAAATACATAATAGATACATCCCGAAATAAACATCGGGTTACAATACATAAGATACATAGATGAATACATTCCGAAGTTACAAATACATCAACACTCTTGTAATGTTTTTAATATTTAATTGTTATTTCTATGCGATCATGTTTTTATAACAATTGGTATTAGAGTCAAAAAGTCTATTTGGATGGTAAACTTGCAAGAAAAAAGGGTTGTTGGTTCGAGTGGGAACAATGGAAAAAGAAGGAAAGTTTAAGGTCAAGAAATTTAACGACCAAAACTACCTGTTATGGAAGATACAAATGGAGGACTATTTTTACCAGAAGGATCTATATCTACCATTGGGCGGAAAAACAAAACAACCAACGAATATGAAGAACTAAGAATGGGAGGTTCTTGATAGAAAGGCATTGGCAACAATATGACTGTTCTTGGATTCATTGGTGGATTTTAATATTTCAAAAGAAAATACAATGGAGGTTTTGATGAGCGCATTGTCTAAGATTTATGAAAAACCCTCAGCTTCCAACAAAGTATTTTTAATGAAGCATTTATTTAATATGAAGATGTCATAAGGTGGATCTGTTGCTGACCATTTAAATGAATTTAATACAATTACTAGTTAGATAATTTTGGTAAAAGTGAAATTTGATGACGAGGTTAGGGCTCTACTAATCCTATGCTCATTTCCATAAATATGAAATGGCTTGGTCATGGATGTAAGCAAATTTGTCCCTAGTTCAAACACTTTTAATTTTGATGATGTTGTTGGTGTTATTCATAGTGAGGAAATGCGAAGAGAAAGAACAGGTGATGTTAAAATATTGTAACTTCGGAAGATATTTCAGTTGTACTGATTGTATTCTTCCTTTAGGAGATGTATTTGATGAGATTGGTCATGTAAGAGTCATTTAAATAATCAATGTGTTGAGGCCTGGAAATTCACAGGCGACAACAGTAAGGGATTCTCCCCAATCAACATTCCCAACTAGCCTGTTGACTGTTTGGTATAGGGAATCCGTCCGGTTTGTGGTCCGGCTACCGTAGGTCAAGTAACAAAACAAAGGTTTTACCGGTTGCGGCTCGGTCTGCCAAGTTTTTGTATTTTTGACTTAATGTATGAAATGCAAAGGCCTAATTAACAATGCAGGATGATGAGGATGCAGGGAGCGGTCACAATGTGATGCACAAGTTCTTACCTCTCGTCTTAGACTCACAAGCATCTACATCACATATGCAAGAATGAAATAAACTAACTTACCCATCTAACTACCTATCTATCCACCTATCCCCGGGGAGCCAGAATACGATTTATTTATGAGTAATGTAGATTATTCATGCATTATGAACAGAAATTATAGGTAGCTGATATTCTTATCTACAACACATGAAAGATTAAAGATATTTCAACAATCAGATAGCCAATTGTTTCATAAGCAGCATACATTACTCATAGTGGAAATATTCATAAAATAAACCGGAAAACATTCATTACAAGAACATAGGTTCAATGAGTTAGAACGGTCTCACAGTTGATGGACATAAAGCTGAAAACGAAATAGTTCCTCTTCAACAAATCCATAGCACAACATTTGAATATTCCACTAAACTTCCTCCAATAGGCAAACTGTAATTTTTTATTGCAAAAGGAAATAGTTCTTCTTACAATATGTCTTCACCAGTCTTACTGGGAAAAAGTCCTTTTCCCTTCTAAGTCTTTTGCATTTATACAAAAGGGTCAGACTGTTGGGCTACCCAAAGTGACCTTTGGGCTTCCCAACCTCTCGTCTCCCAACGTTCTACTTTTATTAAATGATTTACAAAATAGTTACAAAATACAAAGGTGACTAATCCCTCATGAGG
The DNA here is from genome assembly GCA_001517045.1 of Pseudotsuga menziesii. Lineage (NCBI taxonomy): Eukaryota > Viridiplantae > Streptophyta > Pinopsida > Pinales > Pinaceae > Pseudotsuga > Pseudotsuga menziesii. Next base: position 539,512 of record LPNX010956237.1, on the reverse strand, counting down.
AGGGCCCCACTTGGCTGTCTAGAAACTTCCTCCATGCTGTAGCTTCAGTAGCGATGCCTTCAAAGGCACAAGGCTCCAAAAACTGAATATTTATATCAAACTTCTCAGCTTGTTTCTTGATAGCCTCGACCCTGGATGTACTCAATCGGAGCTGATCTTCCAGAATCTGTATACTGACAGCTGGATGATCTACTTCGCTTCTCAAGATCAGATCATCTAGGGCTTTGATATCCTGCACCTTAGCTTCTTCCTCCTGGAATCTCTTCTGCAATAGCTCCACAAAGGCATCATGATCTGGGAAAGCTTCCAGCCTCTCTTCAGCTGCGATCTTGCACTGGTTGTATGTAATGAGAAGTCTTTTGAAAAAATCAGTGCATAATCCCTTTGTCTTTTTTACTGCCTTCTTGAAGTCTTCAGCGATGTTAATAGCAAACTCCACTAGGTTATAGTCCCGCTTGAGGGCCTGCTAGTCTTTCGAAGGTAGATCTGCTGGGGTTTCTTCACTATTCTCCAACCTTTCCATTCTTGCAGTTAGGACCTCTAGAACGTCCTGGGATCTGTCCACAAAAATGGATACAGTTTCCAGGATCTCCTCCAATCGGCCGTCGATCTGCAGCACTCTACATCTTTCTTTTTCAACAACGGTCTGCAGCTGCAGAATCTTGGTTTTATGGGTCAATACATGCTCCTTGAAAGGCTGGAGGTTAACCTACTGTTCTCTTACCACTTCCAAAGCAGTGGTCAAAGAAGAGATCTGCTCCTGATGTTCCTTTCTCAGTTCTTGAGTGTGCATATCATTTTCCTCCTGCAGGAGGATCTTCAGCTGCTCTTCTAGCTCCTCCACCTTTGCCAGTAGCTGTCCCTTCTCACTCTTTAGATCTTGGAATTCCTTCTGCACTTTATCTAGGGCCTCCTATGATGTTTCCTTGACTTGCATTTCTACTTGGAGGGCCTGCACTTCAGCTCTTGAGGACTTCATTTCCCGCTGCACATCTTCATATTTCCTTTTGAGCCTGTTGCTTTCTTCCCTCTCTTTCCTCAATGTATCCTTTAATTGAGCAGAAGATTTATTAGATTGCTCCAAGTCTATCCATTAGAGGAATTTTGGGGTCTAGAATGGGCCTCCTAAGGAAAATAATAAAATAATAGTTAAAATAATAAAATAATATTGATTAATTTTGGAGGAAGAAAGAAAAACTACTTTTTGTGTTCATATTTTCGACATATCTCCCTGTGTTTTTACTCAAATTTCGATCAGGAGAGCTCGTTGGATGCGGAATTTGATTCCGCATCCAACGAGTACCAGACTGCATACTTTTGATGGACACTGCTACCCCAAAAACAAGAAATACTTGAAAAAATGTGATGATGATGTCATCATCACATTTTTTTAGGTATTTCTTATTTTAGGGGTAGTGGGGTCCATCAAAAGTATGCAATGTGGGTACTCGTTGGATGCAGAATCAAATTCCACATCCAACGAGCTCTCCCGATCGAAATTTGAGTAAAAACACAATGAGATATGTCGGAAATACGAACAAAAAAAGTAGTTTTTTTTAATGACAAATATGTCAATTCAACCATTATGGTTGACTTATTTTATTGAAATTCTATTGTTTCTTGAATTCCTACTCACAAAAACTTATTTTGGCACGTTTTCTTATAAGGCCCATTTTAGACCCCAAATTTCCTCTAATGATTATCTTGCCTACATTATCCTCTGAAGCTTGGATGAATGCAGACCTGGCTCTGAGGGTAAATCTCGGATCCTGGTCAGTTCCTAACATAACAGTCGTATCTGTTATCATTTTTCCAGGTAGACCTTCCGCCTCAACTTTCCTCTCTATCCTCTTTATTATTCTCTTCGTTGCCCTATCATAATATACGGTGTTGAAATCAGGGATTTCCTTTCCCTTTTCCTGCACAAAAGGGACCAGCTTGAGTGTGGGGACCAAGGGTATGCTGGTAGCAGGTATTTGAGGGGTCTGAACCTCGGGGTTCTCCACCTCCTGGGTCTGCCCTGTTTTTGTTTCAGAAGCTGACTGCTGTGTCAATTTTATCCTCTCAGCTTCTTGCCTTTGAAGCTCCTCATCGAGCTTTCTCTTTGCTTCCTCTGCTTTCTCGGCTGCTTCCTGAGCAACTCTTCTTTCTTCTTCTGTATGAAGCCTTTCTGCAGCCTCTTTCGCCAACCTCTGGGCTTCTTCATCCCTCCTTTTGGCCTCTTCCTCAACCTTAGCCTGTTCGTCCCCTTTTCCACCTTTGGTGGTTATCTTCTTCTTGAATCTTCTCATCAGTGCTGTCATGTTTGGAGCATTCTGAAAGACAGATTCTTCCCTGTCAAAATAATGGGTATATTCAAAATGCACCTTGTGCTCTTTACAGTGCTCAACTACTTTCCCGTGAGTATCATTTCTCCGGAAAGGCATCTCGCCAAAATGGAACTTCTCCAACTCCTCTATGAATTCAGCAGCTTGTTTCACCTTGGTGAATCTGTAGCTTCCTAGCTTGAATGGAAAAGGAGGGTAGGCAGTCTTCTTATGTTCAAACAGAAAACTACCTATTCCATCTATGAACACTTGTCTGAATGCATCCTTGTGGACTATGTAATCTGTTGCATATTTGGGCAGCAGTGAAGGTGTTCTTGATCCTCCAAACATCCGGAAGTACATGCCATTTTCAGTTAAGTAATAATCCGCGTATTCTTCTATTACTTACATGGCTTCTTCCGACATACAGTCACACTCCTTCTGGAAAATGAGTGTGTACAGTGGCATAATGAAGTGCTCACAGACCTCTCTGTAATAGCTATGGTACTGGTGAGCCCACAATGGTCTATAAGTGGCATAAACATACATTCTTTCTCTGTCTAAGATGCACCTAAGACCGGGGAAAGGATGGTTGCACAATATGTAGTCTATCAATATTGAACTCATATAGAATTCCGATCTTTTCCGGGACTCTCCTTCCAATGCTGAGGTCAAGCAAGAAGAAAGACTGCTAGATACCATGCTGGCCCAATTGAAAATTGTCCCTTGGGTGGCCACATGGAAAATTATGGGTATCCACTCTAGCTTGAAGAGTCTTCCATGAGCTCTCCCAAAGACCCTATTAAGCATCAGAGCTATAAATATGTACGGAGCCCTCAAGCTCGCCGTATCATATTCACTGGTCGGTCTGTACCAAAAATGTTTTCCCTGCAATAGCATTCTCTTAAGAGTCTCTACCAGGTCCATTCTAATGCTATCCAGCCAGTCATCATATAAGAAGACTTGGGCTTATGGCAGGTGATAAGCCAATGCTACATATCCAGGGCTAAATGCAGCATAGCCCTGTCTGTCAATATTTTCCAGAATCATCATGGTTGTATCTGCCCGGGGTAGAATCCAGCCCATTACCTCAGAGCATGGGAACAGCTCTGGCCTGGTGGCAACTTTCATGAGAGTAGATTTCTCTATGTTAGCATAGATGGATTCTTATTCGAGTCCCATGTCAGGAAATTCCCTATGGGAAATCAATCTATATATTTCACCCCATTTGTACTCGGGTTCAACACTAGAAACACATTGAGTGTCTTCATATATGTATTCGGTCTTCGTGACAACCTCCACTTCTGGTTCTTCTTCGACCATAGGGGCCTTCTTCTTCTGCCTCTTGGACATGGTGTATTCGAATTCTTCCTGCCATATATAACATTGTAACATTGAGAAATTCAAGGTGCAGACATTCATATGACAGTGTGCAGCGTTTTATTTCTTTAATGTGTATTATGACGGAAATTTGTTAAAGAGACAAATGTATGCATGGATAGCCTAAAATGACCTGACTAATCTGAACTGTTACAACCAAAGTGCAGCATTTAGTGACCTTGTCTATATCTAGCATGATGCAAACATGTCACATATAGTAAAAAGATAGCAATCTACTACTGCTGTATGATATTGAACAATTATATCAGCCACATTCAAGATGACAAGGAAAACTACATCAATAGACCACCCATTTCTGCTTTCTATGCATGCCATGGTCCTTTCGCTGCACGGGAAAGACCATAGCAGCTACGCAGGCTTTCAACGGTGCCTTCGAAAAACCATACCCATGCCCCTTTGGTCAACAAACTAAGAATAAAGATGAAATTCCTCTCACAGGCTGAGGCTCGACCGCTGAGCTCTATGGGGTAGCTTGAGGTACATCGGTACAAAACGACTGGGGTTTAAGTGGTGCGGGAAACAATAGTAGTAACCATGAGGCTTTCTCAACGACACCATGGCTACACCAATAGAAAAACATATTTCCTCTGGCAAGCCACGAATTCGACCCTAAGCTTGACGAGGATGCGCAGAACCGTGAAGGTGGAAGACGGGTAGGGCTTAAAATATGGGTAACGCACCATGGGATAAACAACCCCCCAAACCCCTAAAGCAGTCCATGGCAGAACTACCTCATACCTATCATGACTGTGAAGAGTGGTTTGGCGCAGACGGCGTAACAGCCGTCTGTGCCGAAACCCCTCAATCCCTATGCACAGGGTAGCGAAACAAATGGCGGTGGAAAAAACAAAGCTGTCCTGATGGTTAAACTACTCTCCCATGACTAGACAAGATAACATCTCCACTTATATAAGCGTATATCCTAGCGGGTCGAGGAAAACGACCGGGGACCTAAAACCACCGTAGAAAAAACCACTAACAGTTCAAATGGAATGGGAAAACGACGAGGAGCCTGCCTGGCTATATGGCGAGTGTGGCAGATTGATGACGGGTCGATGCTTCCATAGCTGCCACCTAGATGTAGATATACCAACAGCGGGGACCTTCGCTACCTCAAGAAAATGACAGCTCGATGGCGACCGTGCTCAACGAGAAAAAATAACAATAAAAAAAATACACCGTCCCCGTATATATATTTGATCGCACGTGCGAGGAGAAAATATTGGACATCGGCGAGCTTTTGCATCAGAGGCTAGAAGTAATCTCCCTTCTGCAACGGCGGACGAAAAAAACGTAGACCCATCCACGGAGACCCGCATGGCGGAAAAACAAAGTCAGAAAATCGGACGTCAGAAGGTTTTAGAATCGAAGGATGAAAGTGAACGCTCTTCCGCTACGGCGGATGATCAAAGCACCGAGCCTTCCGCTCTGGCTATACACACCGAGAAGCAGTTGGGAGATCGGACGTTGGAAGGCTTTAGAATCGGAGGATGAAAGTGTGAATCTTTCCGCAACAGGGAAAACTGACATGTTAAAAGGTTCCGACTCAAAACTGAAAAGCAGTCGATAAAAACACACGGATCGGGAGAAAACCAAAAGTCAAAAGTCGAAAACCCATCCGCAACGGCGGAAGAAAAGATCATAAAATCCTCCGATGCCAAACAAAAAAAAATGTCCGACATGAAAAACCCAACGGGTCGGAAGTCGGAAGGTTTTTCTTTCTGCCAAAACAAAATCCATCCGCAACTGCGGAAAACCAAAGCTAAGATCCAACCGCAACGGTAGAATACCTAAGCTAAGATCCACCCGCAACGATGGAAGACCAAAACAAATCATCTTCCGATTCCAGCATGTTTTCAAATGCGCTTAAGGGAAGCGATAGAACTTGATCAAATAGTGGATGAATTACGACATCAGAGGAAGAAATCAAAACAATGGGTAGCTCAATCCAAGCACCAGCAACGTCTTTCTGAAAGTTCTTAGACCAATTTCAAGCAGAAAAACAAACTAATCCAAGTAAAGGAGGGTCCTAAAATTTTTAGAATTTTGGGAAATTGTTGCAGCTGCAACACAATGTAAACCTCCGGATGTAAGTCAGGTCAACAATACCCATGTGTCATTATAATAAATATTATTTGGGTGTCTTACTAGACAATTCGGCCCTATTAGTTAGACAAGTAGGACATACTAGGTTTTAGGTCAAGTCAAGAGTCAAATATATATATGGAGGTCTCCCCTACATTTACACACACTTCACTCAAACAAGTTTGCAAGAGAGAGAAGGACAAGTGTGCCAAAAAGAATGAGGAGAAGCTGTCTTGGGGTTTTACACTATTATGGTTGAGTTCTATATTGAGGAAGCTTTGTGGGGTTTTCTTCCTTGTGGTTTCCTCGAGAAAAATATTTGTGTTCTCTGTGTTACTGTGCTTTTTTTTCTTTCAGTGATATGAATATTGTAAATTGTTTTAGAATATCACCTAAGCAATTAAGAAAACTTAACATGGTATTAGAGGCACCCTGAAAGGAGACACTACACAACTAGGGTTTTTTATTCTGATAAAATCCATCAACAAATAAACCAGAGAATAGGGCTCACTCAACTTGCCCCAGGAGGGCACACCAACTATGAAATAGAGCTGAATTCCAAGAAGTTTCAATTTTGGACCAGACATTGCTATTAGGAAGAGCTAGGGCTTCAATTTTCCTGAGACTCCATCATCAATCTCAGAAAAAAGCAAGATATGGTCTATCTCACCTTGGGAAGGCACATCTTTTCCATCACTCAACCCTACTAGTGATTTGAACTAGAAAATTAGGGTTTCTCCATCAAACCCTAGGTCATCCTGAAGAAGGTTAGCCATAAAAAATATTCAAGTTCTGATTTTGTTAGAAGATGACAAAAAGTACCAAGCTAGATGAGAATCTTGAGGGTGCTTACAACTTCAAAGCATGGAAGTATCAAATCATGCTCATCCTAGAAGAAAATGATCTAGAAGGTTTTATAAAGGAGGAAGTTGTAGAACCAAAAGGAGATGAAGCTAAGGCCAAATACAAGAAGGATATGATCAAAGCTAAGAGGATCATAACTGACTCCATTAAAGATAAATTGATTCCTCAAGTATCTTCAAGGATAACACCAAAGGAAATGTTTGATGCTCTATCAAACTTATTTGAAGGAAGAAATATTAATAGAGAGATGACCTTAAGGAATCACGTCAAAAGTGTAAAGGATCAAAAGTAAAAAACCATGCAATCATACTTCACAAGAGTATCTCAAATCAAGGAGTAGTTGGAAGCTATTGGAGATATGGTCGAAGAAGAAAATTTTTTAATGACCACATTGAATGGTATTCCAAGATATTGGGAATCATTTATTCGAGGAATTGTCACGTCCCCTTTCGTCCACTTGAGAGAGAACGTGACCATAACTGCTTGTTTGGATTGTTGCAGGAGCATCCAACTCGAAGTTTATTGAATTCTGTATGTATTTTGATCGATTCTCGATTTTTTTTCAGAAATATATAGAGGCATGAATTCATCTTGTGTCCACTCTATTCAAGTATGAGTAAAAATTCTCTAACTTCCCAATAGCAGAGAATTTATCCTATCAGTGATCAAGTTGACAATCTATGGATAAATATCTCAAAAGAGATTGAACGATGGGGAAAGATCACGATGAAAATTGACGGTCACAATCTATTCTACATCTGGAGGTAGATCAATGGCTGAGAATCAACCCACAAGAATAAACGGTGTGGAAATCTTGAGTTTGCAGAATCAGGGAAATATGGAAATTGTGATCCCGCATCACGTATCCCACATCCTGCATCCCACATCCCGAATGTGGAATAGACCGTTGTAGATATAATTAGTTGCAGGAATAGAGATTGTGAAGCCGCATCTCGCATCCCACTTCTCGCACGCAGAAAGGAGAGTTGTGGAAGGATATTTTTGGAATAGAGATTGTGATGCCGCATTCCGCATCCCGCAAGTTGCGGAAATAAGAGTTACGGAAGGAAATCTGTAGGGAATAGAATTTATATAAGGACGTTTCTGCATCCCGCATCCCATAAGTTGCGGAAAGGAATATTTTTGGCAGGAAATTCAATTTGTTAACAGAAGTCTTGGACAGATTTGATCATTCAGGACATCACCAATCCAACAATATAAGCCCCGTAATGTAATTTAAAAATGTATTGAAAGAAAACATACACATATGCATACGATTGCAATTATACAGCGGAAGCAATTCATCAATTCAACACATTAGGCATATTCATTATATTTCATTAAGAAAATACAATTGCAGAGATTAACATAGACAAGAATACTTATCTTGAAAGAATTTTTCCTGCAACCGACTACGTCACTGCAACGTTCCACCCAACCATAGGCCAGGGCACTCATCAATCTCTCAACAACACTTCCACCCCTGAGATGGGCATGATTCCCACAAGGAATAAGTAACACTAGCAGGCTCACACATAGCCAAGGATACAACAAAAATCAGCCAAGCCAACACAGTTGGGTTTATCATGCTGCAAACAAATAAGCCAATATACTACTGGGTTTATTAGGCTAATTTGCCAAGCCAGCTAACATTTGGGATTATCAGGCTACTCAACCAAGCCAACTAACATATGGGTTTATTAGGACACACATACAAGCCATCTTACTGCTAGGTTTATCAGACTGTAGTCAGTCAAGCCAACATTGACATTAAGGACCAGCCAATCCAACTAACAGATGGGTTTATCAGGCTGCAAAGGAGCTGGAAAGCTTGAACTACTAAGCTAGTGAGCTCAACCACCAAGCTATGGAATCCTGTACTATATTGGGCTTGGCTCCTAAAATATCTACACACCCAACACATGGAAACATCCCCTTCTTTGCTACACAGTCCCTTAGGCTATACTTTCCCTTCTAGTGCTATCCAGGGTGTGCAAAGAAGAAAAACAGCCCCTCTATATCTATTTTTGAGGTTCCTTCCTACACTGGGTTTATCAAACTAGTTCAGACCCAATCCCACTCCAAACCAGTTAATACCAAGGAAAAATATGCACACACAACAAACTACAATGTCAACACACCAAAACATGCTTCCAATCACTCAATGACAGAGGAGACTATTGTACAACAACACTAAGGAAACCACAGATGACCCCTCTTTCTCATAAAATCGAGTGATCTCCACTACTCATTTGTTCAGCAAACAAAGGAGACCCTGACCCTTTATGTGGATGAGGATGGTAAAAACAGGTGAACAACCCAAAACAAAAAATGGTTCTGTAAGTAGGACGAACACACAGTGCGCATGAAAAGAATGGAATAGATAATGATCATAACAGAACACAACATTTCAGTGAGATCCAAATGATGGACTGAGCATGCACCATGAGGAAAAACTGAAAACGTGAAGGATAAAAACCCAGGAAGGTTCAGCGGCCTGAGAGCTCCACGTGAATGAAGGATGGACGATAAAAAAATGTCTCGCCAATCCCCAAAACGCGGGGGAAGATGAAAACATGAATGCATGAGAGAATGGACATACATTTTTGGGTGTTTTCTTTTGACACATGGATTTTCCCCAATGGCTCAAGGTTAAATACCCCCCCCCACCTTATCCTTAGGAAATGATGCCCCCATCTCATTATTTGTTGCATTGACATTGCTGGTTGTGGGTTTTTAATTAAATTGCATATTTATATGATGTCCAAAATTATGTTGTGTTGGCTAGCACAAACTACCATTGGCATCAATTTTAATCACCGAAACATAAAACGCTAAATCAACGGTGGGGATTTTTCCTTTAGCTCCACACCATGATTAATTACAATATTTACATCATATATATTTAATGCAAACGGGGTCAAAAATAGGGTGTTACATTCCCCTCCCCCTTCAACAGCATTGTCCTCACTGCTTTACAAAATTGAACAAAAATGCTACGCTGGTACCGACCTCAGTGATCCGCAGAATTGAACAAAAATGTATGTGCAATCACATGGCATCTTCGAGCTCCCATGTACCTATTTAGGACAGTAGTTATCCCATTGCACCTTTAACTTCCCTATGGCTTGGTTCTAAAGCATTGTGACCTTCCTGTCGAGGATGCGCATTGGCTCTATTTGGAATGATCCCTCGGGTTCCACCTGAATCACATCCCAATTTATCACATGGTTAGGATCATGTACATATCTCTTAATCAAAGAAAAATGAAAAACATTATGAGCCCTAGTGCTAGCAGGAAATTCAAGTCTATATGCAACTGGACCTATTCTTTCAAGCACTTCAAACAACCCACATTATCTAGGTGACATATTGGCACAACTTCCAAGCTTCAAGGAACTCTTCTTTTCCCTCACTCTGATGTAAACATGATCCCCAACACTGAACTCTCTGTTCACCCTATGCTTATCTGCATAACGTTTCTGTCTATCCTAGGCTTCTTTCAGATTCTGCCTGATCTTTGCAACCTCATTCTCCATCTCCTTGAGGACTTCTGGACGAAGCACAACCCTGTTCACTGGATTATCCCAATTCACTGGTGTCCTATACCTCCTGCCATACAAAGCTTCATATGGACTCATCCCCAAGGATGCTTGCTGTCTGTTGTTATATGCAAATTCTACCAAGTGTAAATAATCTTCCCAGTTGGTTGGTTTTCCCATCACATACATGCGAAGAATGTCTTCAAGCACTTGGTTAAATCTCTCCATCTTCCCATCAGTATGAGGATGGTAGGAAGTGCTGAAATTTAACTTTGTACCCAAACGTGTAAACTATCCCTTCCAAAAATTGGAAGTGAACTTGAAATCTTTGTCAGATACTATTTCCTTAGCCAATCCATGTAATTTGAAAATATCCTTCATGAATATCATTGCAATGTCGTCGGTCTTATGCGTAGACTTAACTGGTATAAAATGTGTTTCCTTTCTCAACTTTTCCACCACAACCATGATGGAATCATGTTGTCTCCAAGTCATTGGAACTCCTGTAATAAAATCCATGGAAATAGCTTCCCATTTCCATTCTGGAACTAGAAAAGGCTGCAACAAACCTGCTGGGTGTTGATGTTCAACCTTCACCTGCTGACATTTCATGCACCTTGAAATTTATTCAGACATGTCCTTTTTCATTCCTGACCAAAAGTACTACTTTCTAGCTGTAGCAATTGTCTTCTGATATCCCGAGTGCCTAGAATATGGACCTTGATGGATCTCATCCATAACAACCCTCCTCAAATCTGCTACATTTGGGATATAAATTCTATTCTTATAAGTAAGGAGTCCATCTTCTTCTAATTTATATCCCTCACACTTATTTTCAAGGAATTGTTGCTGCAACTTGTCCTTGACCTATGCATACAATTCATCTTCAGTAACATGATTAACAATCTACTTCCTCAACTCCAATTGAAAAATACTAATGGATTCCACATGCATTTCCTGCACCTTCCTATTGAGTGCATCAGCTACATTATTCTCTTTTCCCTTTATGTGATTGATTTCAAAATCAAACTTACATAAAAACTCCATCCATCTAGATTTCCTAGTATTTAGAGTAGGCTGATCAAACAAATACTTCAGACCACAATGGTTTGTCCTTAGCTCAAATATTATGCCCATCAAGTAATTCCTCCACATCTTGAGAGCATGTACTATGGATGCAAGTTCTAGATCATGAGTGGCATAGTTCTTCTCATACTCCTTCAAATTTATTGACTCATAACATATTACGTGGTTGTTTTGCATAAGAAATCCTCCAAGTCCTTGACCACATGCATCAGTACACACCACAAAATATTTCTCTAGGTCTGCAAATTTCAAGACTGGTGCACTTGTGAGAATATTATTTAATTGCTAAAATCTTTCTTCACACCTCGATTTCCATTCAAATTTTATCCCCTTCCTTTGCAAATAAGTGATGGCATGTGAAACCTTGGAGAATCCTCTAATGAATCTCCTGTAGTATCATGGAAGTCCCATAAAAGATCTTACATCTGTCACATTTCTTGGTGTAGGACAATTCATAATGTCTTCAATCTTGTCAAGATCCACAGATATACCCTCTTCTGAGATAATGTGACCCAAATACTTAATTCTATATTTATAGAAGTCACACTTGCTCAAATTTGTATACAACTGATGCTCCCTGAGCAATAGTAATGTCAATCTTAGATTCTCTTCATGCTCTTCATCATTTAGAATAAATAAGAATGTCATCATGGAAAACAAGAACAAACTTTTCCAAGTACCTACTGAAGACACTATTCATAAGGAACATAAATGTAGTTGGTGCATTTGTGAGACCAAATGGTACCACTACAAATTCATAATGTCCATACCATGTTCTGAAGGCTTTCTTATGAATGTCTTCATCCTTGATTCTCACTTGATGGTAACCAAACCTCAAGTCAATCTTGGAAAATACCTTTTCTCCTCTCATTTGATAAAAGATGTCATCAATCCTAGGAAAATGATATTTGTTCTTCACAGTGAATTTGTTCAGTTGTCTATAATCAATACACAATCTGAGTGTACCATATTTATTCTTCACAAATAGAGCTGGTGCTCCCCAAGGAGACACACTCGGCTTGATATACTTATTCTCCAATAACTCTTGCAACTGCATCTTCAAATCTAGCAATTTTGGTGTACTCATTCTATAGGGTGTCTTGGACACTGGGTACTGGTCCTGGTATAAGCTCAATTGTGAAATCAATGTCTCTCTTTGGAGGAAGCCCTGGAAACTCATCAGGAAAAACATCCTTGAATTCGTGCAACACATGAAAGTCCTCCAACGTAGGAGTTTCATTCTCTGTTGCCTCCACAATATGAGATGCATACAATTGGAAACCCTTCCTACAAAAATTCTTCAATTTCATTGCTGAAATTTGCCTCACAGAAATCACCTTTGGAATGCCTCTTACAACTATTGGGTTCCCTTCTTCATCCATGCATTCAAAAGTCTTATTATAGCAATCGATATTTACCTTGTGAGCTTCTAACCAATCCATTCCAATGAGAACATCATAGGAACCAAGTGGTAGAACATTCAGATCTACACAAGTGATTGTTACACATAAATCTCACCATCATCATGTGATGAGGTCCCAAACACGAGTATTTGCCCCGAATCCCAAATTATGAAGTAAAACACTGACCCATATATCAATCCTGCATATGAAAATCCAGCACCGCTCCTGCCTTTAAGTCAATAGGCGGTTCCTTCTTCAGCAACACCTTTACCCTATTGACAATAGGCGGTGGCACCACCTTTACCTCTTGTACAAGGCGTGGTTCTACCCTGTCACTGCTCTGTCATAGTGAGAAAGAAGCAGTGCCCTTGTTAAAAATTTAAAAAGAGAGGTCTCCATGAAGCTTCTTGAAGGAAGGCTTCATGACACCCTTATCCCTACACCTGAGGACCACTTGAACTCGAGATCCATCCTTTTGGGATCTCCTATCCACCTCACCCATAATGTTCTCAAACATCCCTATCCTCTCTTGGCCTATAAAAGCAGGATCATATCCATGGTTGAGAAGGAGCAAAGTTATGTTGTTGAATTGACATTTTGGCCTAAATTAGTAGGGTGAGCATAGAGGGAGAAAGTAGGATCTTTTGGGGACAAGATATTGGCATTGTGAAGGAGAATATCAACACTAAGGAAAAGTTTGTAAACTTCTTCTTCTTCTTAATGAAAAATTGGTTCCTTTCCCATAAAGTATGTTGTGTCATTATCATGTATTTTATTGTTGGATTCCTTAGTCACTGACATAGAATAGTGGATCATATGCTGGTGCTCTTTGATCTAGTTTGCTGGTTTCCATGTGATCTTGCAGGTACATCTATGAAGAGCTATCATTGCAAGAAAAAATTACACTATTCCATTAAAGACACTCATTCCAGATCTCCACCCATTCTAGGGAAAGTCTTCCAATTCTGTAGCGAACCATTTGTTCTAGATCTGAACCATTCAGACTAGAGGAACAACTCATGTCTGCAGGAGGTGCATTTTTCCTAGCTACAAATATGGAAACTCCACTAGGGAATTCCTGATCTAGGTGCCACAAAGGCTGAGTTCCCTCATCATGAAGATATTAGTAAATTCCTGAAAAGTAATCCCACACATGTGGTGCTTACCGATCCCTTCCCATCTCAACAACAACTGATTGACCATATGTCTAATTAGGGGACCTCTGGTTCCACGGAAGAAATCAGAATGATGTATTCAAATACTATCAATTTGAATACTCGTAGTCATTCATATGACAAGCCAGTAGAGAAGAAGGACGAAAATCCTTCTTTCAAGAAAGTTCCTTCTACTAGTTCTCCTCCATCTTCATCTAATGGCCCTCTCATGATTGAAAAACCTAATCTTGATTTAATTTTACAACAACCTAAGGCTACCCTCAGGAAGGTTGTTTTCAATTCCAATGCCCGAGCTACACAATTCTATAATGTTGTTGAATATTTAGGTCAGGCACCTTACGTGATTTCCACCCTTGAGGTACTCCAAACTTGTCCAACGCATCATAAAAACCTGCTGACAGCTTTGGGGGAATTAGACCCAAATAACACCAACTTGATTCATTTCAATGTAGAGAACTATAAATCCGTATTACCTCACCAACTCGCATTTCAAGTTTCCTCTAAAGTATTTGGGATAAAGGTCCATCGAACCGTCTTGGATGAAGGAGCTTCAACCTCAGTCTTGTTTATAGCATGTTGGAGAGCCAGTTCTCCTGAGCTTACAAAGTCTCCTACGACATTAAAAGATTTTGATGGATGAGGTTTCCAGCATCATGGTTTGTTACTAGCCCTTTTAGTCATGCTCGGGGGCAAAACTATCTCCATTTAGGTGGAAGTAGTTGATGCCTCGTTAGATTAAAATCTCCTATTGGGGAGAAATTGGTTCTATGCCACGACTTCTGTCGCTTCGACAGTCTTTCAAACTCTCGAGTTTCCTCATTTGGGAAAAATTGTAACTATTGATTAACTTGACTTTTGTTCATCGGATGTTACTACTCCCACTACGAATAACATCCCTGTGCTAGGTCAATCCCCTCCTCCTTATCAGTCGATTGGGGTAGGTATGCTGAAGGATTCAACACTTATGGGAGCGTTCCCTTCCACCCCTCCTAGTACGGAAGTAGCGACCGTGAACATGATTTCCATGACTGGGTATAGTACCAAAGGAAAATAAGTTGTTCAGTCATCCTCCCTTAGACCCTATGAAGCATTGTATGATGTTTTCTAGTCTGCCTTCGATGTTCAACCAGATGCTCTTCATTTGGTGGCTTCATATCCCTACCACTTGCCCTACTAGATAGAACCCTCTCTTCCCACTCTAGACTATCTCACACATATTTTTCCTTCAGATGAGTCCATCATGGAGATCATGAGTGTGAATGAACCTGTATGGGAAGATCACCATCATCGATCTTCTTTTTTTCCCAACACCAGTTCGGTAGGTTTTGACCTTGAATCACTTATCAGTACTGATATTGTCACCCATATACAAACACTTGTGTTGTTGCAAGACATAGATTCTGAAGGAAATCTTTGCAACATCACTAAGAAAAAACCTATTGACATATCAGTTAAGCCCGGAACCATTGAGCACGTTCACGTAGGCCATAACTACTCAACGGAATAAACTAAAAGTTTTAGAGCTATTTTCAAAGAATTATGTGATATTTTTGCTTGGACTTATGAGGAAATGCCTAGAATTGATCCGTCAATTGTCATACATGATATCAAAACCTATCCCATGACAAAGCCTTTCCGACAAAAATTATGTCAAGTCCATCCTAGGAATGCTACGACTATCAAAGCTGAAGCAGAGAAACTTCTGAAGGAGGGTTTTATTTATCCCGTACCCCTAATGGAATGGGTATCTAACATTGTCCTTGTAACCAAAAATTAGGGCACTATTAGAGTCGGCATCGATTTCTGAGACTTGAATAAGGCTTGTCCTAAGGACAATTTCCCGACTCTGCATATCGATCAGATCATCAATAACTGTGGTGGAAGCATCATCTTTTATTTTATGGATGGTTTTTCTGGCTACAATCAGATAGAGATTATACCCATCGATCAACATAAAACAACATTCATTTTTCTGTGGGGAAAATTCATGTATCGAAAGTTATCTTTTGGCCTAAAGAACGCTAGAGCTACATTCCAATGAGGCATGTCCTATGCCTTTCATGATATCAAGCACATAGTGGAACCATACCTTAACGAACCCCTCGCTCATTCATAGAAATGGGAGGACCATCTAGGACACCTTAGAGACATTTTCCTTAGGTGTCATCATTATAACATATGATTGAATCCACACAAGTGTGTTTTTTGTGTAGAGACTAGATGCCTTCTTGGCTTCATGGTTTCCAAAGATGGCATCCAGATTGATCCTCTGAAAATTGCTACTATATTGGCCTTAGCTTCACCGAAAAACCTTACTAAACTCCAAATTTTGCAAGGGAAGGCAAACTTTCTTCGTCGTTTCATGTGCAACTTCACTGAGAAATGCATGGTTATATGTGTCTCCTCAAGAAGAACACTCCATTCTTCTGGGATGACCAGGCCCAACGAGCCTTTGATAATCTGAAGCATGCTCTGACTCATTCACCCGTGATACAGCCCCCAATTTATTCAAAGTATTTTCTCTTGTATGTTGTTTCCTCAGCTACTACCATAGGAATGGTTCTAGCGTAGGACAATACCAATGGCTAAGAACACATGATATATTACATGAGTAAGAGTCTCATTGACTCTGAAACCCATTACTCAAGTGTGGAGAAGTTAGCTTTGGCCACGGTCATTGCTGTTCTGAAATTTCGTCATTACATTCTGCCTCGTACCGCAACTGTACTCACAGATCAAAACCCTATGTACTACATTTTGGCCCGTCAGGTACTAGGGGGAAAATATTCCCGTTGGATTGTTATCCTATAGGAATTTCATCTTAAGTTCACCAAGGATACTTCAAAGAAATCCTTGGTTTTCACAGAGTTAATGTGTGACCTTCCCTGTGCTTTGACAGAAGTTGAGCCCAATGATTCATTTCTGGATGAATTCTTGTTCTTGATAAGCACAACTGACCCATGGTATGGAGATTTGATCATCTATATTTAGACCCAGATATTTCAGCCTAACATATCCCATGATGATTGTCGTCGTATCCATCACCACGCAAAGTACTATCTCATTATGAATGATAGATTGTACCAACATAGTATAGATTCCATCCTTCGATGATGCCTTACACATGAAGAGGCTAAAACAATTTTGAATGATTGCCACTCTGGAGCATATGGTGGTCATCTTTTTGGGATGGCTACAACCCAAAAAATCCTTCACGCAGGGTATTTTTAGCCCTCGATCTTCAAAGATTGTCATGAGCCGGTAAAGAAATTCCCACCCTGCCAGCACTTTTATCCAAAAAAGCACACCCACCCTAGTCCTTTACACCCCATAATTGTAGTTGGCCCTTTTTCCAAATGGGGTATTGATTTTATGCATTGTAAGCCTACCTCAGCCGGGGGGCATGGTTACATCATCGTAGCCGTGGATTATTTCACAAAATGGGTTGAGGAAATTCCTACATATGCAGAGGATGGTAATACCGCAACTCTCTTTTTATTCAGTCATGTGATAGCTAGGTTTGGAGCCCCTCAAGCTATAGTCACTGACCACGGATCTCATTTCTGGAATCAGATGATGGTAGAGCTGAGTGCTAAGTTGGGTTTTCGCCATGAAAACTCAACTCATATTATCCGCAGGCTAATGGTTAGGTCAAGGATCTTAACAAAGTTTTTAAAACTATTCTACATAGGATGGTTGGAGATCACAAATCCAACAGGCACTTGACTCTCTTTTCCGCACTTTGGGCTTACAGAACTTTAGTAAAAACATAAACTGGTTTCACACCCTTCCAGCTAGTCAAATTCCATCATTTAAACTCACAATAGAACTTCTCCCACACACTTATGTCGAGGAAGAAATATTCATGTACTTGACTAACCTTGACGAAACTAGAATAGATGTTGCGTTGGCTAATGAGGCACACAAGAAATGTGTCAAGGCACAATATGACAAGTATATTCAACCTCGTGTCTTTAATGAAGGTGGCCTAGTCCTGACTTATGATCAGAGACACGATAAACTAGGGAAGGAAAAGTTTGAATCCATGTTGTACGGTCCCTTTATCATTAGTAAGGTCTTAGAGAAAGGGGCTTATGAGCTCGTAGATTATGACGGGATACCCTTCGGGAAACCTCACAATGGGTTGTAACTGAATAGGTACTATGCTTAAGTCATTTTTGTATGGTACCTAATATATATGTATATTTGGATTTTAGTGTGTTTTGTCATTTTCAATATGGTTTTGACTTGATGTCCATACTATTTATACCATGTTTTGGTTATGCAGACTGGATGGATTTCTACAGTTTCCCTGATGGTGCATGTTGTAATACCTTGAACCTTGATTCAACAGCCTGGGTGCTGTATTCCCCAGCTTAGGATTTAGTTAGTTTAGGTGCAGTTTGTATTGGTCCGGCTACCAACAACATCGTCGAGTATCAGGTAGTGATAGGTTTACTCATCGAGGCTTCATCTTGATGCATTCATGATTTGGTAGTGTTTATGGACTCTCAATTAGTGGTTTGTCACCTAAATCATGTCTACACTATCAGGAACCCTACACTTCTCTTCCTCTTTTGGAGAGTGCGCTTGTTAGAAAGGTCATTCGATTTTATCACTTATAGGAATATCCCTAGGTTTGATAATATGATTGTTGATTCATTGGCAAATTTCATTTTGGACTAGCATATTTCCCATTCATAACTCATTAGAAATAAACATGGTCAATCACAATGTAAAATAAATAGTAGAAAACATGTAAAACTCATGTAAATCGAATTCATCCATTTGAAGCGCATGCAAACATCACAATTGAGTCTATATATATATATATATGTATGTATGTATGTATGTATAAAAACTATTTTTACAAAAAATCTGGTCACAAGACCTCATTTGAAGCATATTGGCTTTCAGGCATACAAAATGATACAAAAGTCCTGAAGCTAGCTAAGATTTCAAGGATACATCATGCATACCACTCTAATGGTGCTTGTGGTACTACATAATGGCCCTTGCTACTCTGCATAGCAAGTGACTGAAGTGGCCTGATACCCCTATAGTATGTCTCTGAAACCTCCTAGGGAGGTCATCTATAGCAACATCCGGGATATCTAGAGTTAGTTGATCCAAGTTCTCCTCCAGCTCCGTGAGCTCATCATCGCCTCTATGGATAAAGTGATCTCCTTCTCTCTTGTCCATTGGGGAGGATCCCCCCAAGTCATGGATCACCAACATTTGCATGTAAAATTTAGGTCTTGTTATCATCCATAAAAATCATAAAAACATGAAAATATAAAAAACATAATCAACATCTTAGGTTTTGCTTCTTACAGATGTCACCCCACTGAGCCCCAGGTGGTAGTGGTAGGTCAGGATCTCCTCAAAAGTTGGTCCCTACATATGCATAATCCTCAATCATGAGGATATTATCACTCAGCCAGTGGAAGAAGGCGGCCTCGAACTTTACCTTGGCCCCGCCACCTCCTGTGCGAGCCATGATATCCAACCACCGCACCATGCAGGGGTATCTAGCTCTGAGATATGTACACACAACCTAGGGCCACTTGAGGGGTACTCTCTCAAAGAAGAATCATGCTAAGATGGTCCCATATCCAAACAAATTCAGCTCTCCTTGCCGATATTTCATCAGCTGATCCTTGAATACAGGTAAAAGTGCCTCAACCCAGTTATATACCATGGATGCCATGGATTCCAGGGAATACAACAGATGTGCCTAGGATGCTTGGTGGGACCTTTGGCTACCAGCTACCCTCTGCATGGTAAACAAAATAGTCCAAAGTAGTATATCCCTTATAGCCTTGATAGGGATCTTCTTACATGACATTTTGGTACCAGGAAAGCAATGGTGAGCAATCAACTCCTATGTAGTGACATCCCCACCTCGGAAACCAATCAGATAAATGGGTGCTCCCCCTTTAGATATCCCTGTCAGGAAATAGATGTCTTCCACCTCCACAGTTACAATATGAGGTCCCACCTAAAAATACTGTTTTTCTAGATTCCACATCTGTAGGATGTACTCCAGTAGATGTGCATGTGAAATCATGCTAGCAGTGCAGAATAATTTTAAGAGGCCACAACCTCTCAAGGCAACTATGCAACCCGCATTTCTTTCGGCTAGGGCATCATCACCATCATGTTGTATTTCCTTCCAAATTACCATTTCTGACCAAATGAACCTGCCAAAAATCATCAATGAGCTATTTAGAAACACATTTCACCATTAAAATTACTCAAAAACTTTTTATATGGATAGGTCAAGTAGTTTTTTGATCTCACGGCCGGCACCACTTCTGTCCCGTTGAGACAGAGCGGTGCCATTGCCTGAGTATAACTAAAAAACCGCCATTTCCATCGGGCACCGTGTTTCCTGTAAAGGCCAAGCGCAGTGCCTGTCATTGGTCTTTTAGGTTTTCCCATTAAAATAAAAAACTCAACCAAATAAAAAATTGGAAACCATAGAAAGGAAGGGAAGGGTTCTAGCTATTACCTGGACCTGACGATGTGAAAAATGGACGGGCGACCGCTTCACAATATCCGTCTGAAATCTACACCTCAATTCTCCCAAAATGCTCCAAGACTTGGTAAAATGGTAAATGTTTTGATTTTTACTAGTTTACTTGCTTTTTATAACATATTTTTAGGTTTTTGGTATTATTTTAATGTTTTTTAAATCATTTTTATCAAAATACCCTTTCACATGGTTTATAAAAGTCATTTTAAATATTTTGGGAGACTAATAACCTTTTTAAGAGTCTTACAGGGATGAAAATAAATGGTATTGGCTATGGGGAAGTTCATTTTTTACTTTTTCATACTTTTGAAAAACAAAAAAAGTCCTTGAGCATTCATTTCGACACTTTGATCATGCTCGCAAAACCTAGTATCAAAGTTCTGATTCTTTTTTTGATTCTTTTCAGGCTCATAAAACCCGTTCATCATGTAAAAGAAACCTATTGGAGTGTTCTTTAAACCCCTTTTGGACTCCCTAAATGTGAAAAGATTGTCGAGCGTAGTTTTCTTCTTCACAATCGCAAAAGTACTTAAAGAGTCTTCTTTCTGACAGTAGTTTCTCTCTTTTTCCATTCGGATTGACTATTTATGAAAAAGGACCCTTTGGATTCTTCTTCTATCTTCATTTAGACTCTCTAAATATGAACGATACTGAGTTAACTTTCATTGGACTTGTTAAACAAAACATTGAGAGACCCTCTTTTGGGAATGAACCCCTCCTTTCTTAGGTTCGTAAAACATATGAGAATGGAATTGTCTTCGGATAAGCTACAATGAGTGTTTTTTACCCTCTTTGAACTCGTAAAAATGAAAAGAGGCACTCATAAAACATGATGGGGAAATTAAGGGAAGGGAATCAATTCATTTTGTAAATAAAATGGCATTTTGTCGTCACCTTTGAACATGGCACTTGTCTGCATTTCATTCAGTCAAATGGGTATTCATCTTGTCTATGAGTCGATCCACTTTCATGAGTCATGCCACTCATTTGAGTCTTTCAAATAATGGATTGTACAATGTTGTATTGTGTTCTGCTTCGTTGAGTCAATGCTGCCAAGTCTTTTGTCATGCCACCTGATGTTCAAAGGGAAGTTTGAAAGTTTACCTCTGTAGTCAAAACAACTTTTGAGTTAGTCCTATGGTTACATTATCTACAACATTCCATAAATTTGTTTCAAGTTTTTTGTTGTTGATGTGGGATTCATCCTGGCCCTCCTTTGATGAGACTATTCCTGTCGACATCAGCTCATCATCTAGGAATTAGTCTTAGAAACAAGTTTAGTACCTTGAGATCTATATGCCTAAATGACAGATTCTCTCACTCTCAACATACGTTCGAATCATTGACCTTTGATCGATAGACTCGACTGAGTGTTTGACATCAAATCATCTATTCACACTCAGTAGATTGTACTAGGGTACCTTGGGAATCATTGAAATTAATGGTGATCTCCCTCGCACTTGTTAACGGTTCACAACATTGATCAGTAATCAAGTGGTTTCTACCATGTTCGACTTCATATCATTGTAATCACATGGATAGAATCATAATTTGTGGAAGACGAGATAAAGAACCTGGGTATATATTAAAAGCACTCGTAGCTTTCTCCCCAGGTTGCAATGGAAGTATATTGTATGAAGTCCCATCATGGATCCAAATTTGTATGGTCCTGGTCGTGCTAGAATTTGTGTTCATTTGAAAATGTATTTCTAGTAGCTATGTCCCAAGTTTGAGTTCTCTATCACATGGATCTACGTTGTATTATAGTAGCCATGGTTGTTAATCTCTCTCATGGATCTGCCTTGTATTGAGATACAACCATGATGAGAACACATTTGTTTATGAGTCAAAAGTATTAATGTATTGCAAATGCTTGGTTGATGATCTACAATCAAGTTGATTCTTGCCTTGAAGTGATAACTTTCTCTTTCAAAGCTCTTGCCTATCGTATCCCTCTAGCCTCATGCTTTTGGGGGCATTTTGTTACACATAAATCTCATCATCATCATGTGATGAGGTCCCAAACACCAGTATTTTCCCCGAATCCCAAATTATGAAGTAAAACACTTGCCCAGACATCAATCCTATATATGAAAATTTAGCATTGCTCCTGCCTTTAATTCGATAGGTGGTTCCTTCTTCAGCAATGCCTTTACGCTATTGACAATAGGAGGTGCCACCACCTTTACCTCTTGTACAAGGCACAGTTCTGCCCTGTGACAGCTCTGTGATAGTGAGAAAGAAGCGGTGCCCTTGGTAAAAAGTTAAAAAGAGAGGCCTCCACAAAGTTTCTCGAAGGAAGGCTTCGTGGCACCCTTATCCCTACACCTGAGGACCACCTGGACTTGAGATCCATTCTTTTGGGATCTCCTATCCACCTCACCCATCATTTTATCAACCATCCCTATCCTCTCTTGTCTTATAAAAGCAGGCTCATATCCATGGTTGAGAAGGAGAAACATTATGCTTTTGAATTGATATTCTGGCCTAAATTAGTAGGGTGAGCATAGAGAAAGCAAGTAGGAGCTTTTGGGGACAAAATATAGGCATTGTGAAGGAGAATATCAACACTAAGGAAAAGGTTGTAAACCTCTTATTCATATTAATGCAAAATTGGTTCCTTTCCCATAAAGCATGTTGTGTCATTATCATGTATTTTATTGTTGGATTCCTTAGTCACTGACATAGAATAGTGGATCATATTCTGGTGCTCTTTGATCTCGTTTGTTAGTTTCCATGTGATCTTTTAGGTACATCCGTGAAGAGCTATCATTGCAGGAAACATATACACTATTCCATCAAAGACACTCATTCCATATCTCCACCCATTCTAGGGAAAGTCTTCCAATTATGTAGTAAACCATTTGTTCTAGATCTGAACCATTAAGAGTAGAGGAACAAATCCTATCCATAGGAGGTGCGTTTTTCCTAGCTACAGTGACCAATCCATTCATCACCAATGGGAATTTCTCTACCACTTCACTAACATTTCTCTACCACTTCACTAACCATGATTTGTTATGTTTTACTTTCTTAAAATCACAAATATCCACTACTCTAGGACCAATGTAATTGTGAGTAGAACCAGGTTCAATCAAAACTGAAGTAGATTACTCAACAATATTACCTGCAACTTTAACCACAGTTGATTGGTGATCTTCCTAGCGATCCTCCAGTGTTGCATAGATCCTAGGGATGACCCTTGGTACTTGACCCACTATTTCTGCCTCTTGAATGTTGTAACTTGGCCTTGCATTCTCATTCTGAAGTCAACAATTCCTACGCATGTGGGGTCCTCCACATTTCCAACATTGGAGTGGTTCTTTATTATATTATGGATCTCTTAGCTTTTCTCCCACCACTCTAGTTGGATGCTTCTCCACTTGGGATGGCTACTTCTGCTGATTCCTGAAGTTAGAAGGTTTGAAACCTTTCTTCCTTTGGTAAGAATTCTCATTCTTCTTGTCCTTCCATGTCTTATGATAATCAGGTTTACCTTTGCTTTGCTTATAGAAATACTTAGATTTCCTTATCGCTTCTTCCAGAGTTCTAGGTTCATAAAACTCAATTCTGTCTTTTTAATACTAAGGCAATCCACTTAGGAACCACTCCAATGTTGGAAATGTGGAGGACCCCAGATGCATAGGAATTGTCCACCTAAGAATGAGAATGCAAGGCCAGCTTACAACATTCAAGAGGTAGAAATAGTGGGTCAAGTACTAAGGGCCATCCGTAGGATCTATGCCACACTGGAGGACCACTAGGAAGATCACTGATTCAACAGTTCCAAGAACCTGTTTGGATACTCTTCCATGGTCTGCTGCCTCAATCTTAGCTCATGGAATTCTTTGATCTTATCATCATAGTACCTGTCAGAGAGGTACTTCTGCTTGAAATATTTCTAGAACTATTTCCACACAATCTTCCTTTCATTAATATTTTTCACTTGCCTAAAGTTCTCCCACCATATGGATTCTCTTCCAGTCAAATTGAAGATGGCTACCCTAGCCTTCATATTTCCCAAGTAGTCTTGGACTTGGAAATATTTCCTCATCCAAATAAGCCAAACTTCAGCTTCTTGACCTTTCTTTATCTCACCATTGAAGGTAGGAGGCCTTTCCTTCTTAAATTCATCATGTTAACAGTTATGGTAGCACCTATTTTTATTATTCTCGTGAGAAGAAGAACTTGAACCACTAGTGGATCCTTCAGAGTCAGATGACCCACTAGGATATCTCTTTCTTCTTCTGGTAGTGCTCTTACTTCCTTTTGGTCTCACTGTTCGGTCCCTAGAGTTCATCCACCTCTGAATATATTTCAAACTTTGTAGCATTGCTGCATTCAACTGATTCTGCTCCTCCAGAGCCTTAACCAATCTTTCATTATC
Organism: Pseudotsuga menziesii; assembly: GCA_001517045.1. Taxonomy (NCBI): domain Eukaryota; kingdom Viridiplantae; phylum Streptophyta; class Pinopsida; order Pinales; family Pinaceae; genus Pseudotsuga; species Pseudotsuga menziesii. Next base: position 514,725 of record LPNX010956237.1, on the reverse strand, counting down.
TACCCTGTGACTTTTCATCTCCACCATTAGGCTTCTCATGGCGGATACAAAATCTGGGGGAGTATCTTGAAACCTCCTCCCATTAGACTCTATCTCAGCATTTCCAACTCAAACATTCCCCCCATAGAATATTCCTCATATTCATTGGGGTTTTGTGCATCATCACACATGTCGGTTCTCATGGCTCAACCAAACCAACTTTATCAAATTGCACTATCTGGAATGCTTCCCTTTGAGGGTGACTGTAATTTTGCAAAATGTGTTAATAAACAAAATTGTTAGTTGCATAATAAAATCAACAGTAAAAACCATTTACCAACAGCTCTGTTAACTGTTCAACTTGTCCCATCAAGGCTGAATGATGTAACCTGCAGCTCTTATACCACACTATCACATGCCCTCCCGTCCACTAGAGAGAGAACGCGACCATAACTGCTCGCTCTGATTATTGTAGGAGAATCCAGCTCGAATTTCATTGAATTATGTATGTATTTTGATGGATTCCTGATCTTTTCGCAGAAATCTATAGAGTCATGAGTTCATATTGCATTCACTCTATTAAAGTCTGAGTATAAATTCTCTAACTTCCCAATAGTAGAGAATTGACCTTGTCAGTGATCAATTCAACGATCTACGAAGCAAGATCTTAAAGGAGATCAAACGACGAAGAAAGATCGCGACATAAATCGACAATCACAATCTGTTCTACATCTGGAGACATATCAATGGCTTAGAATCAAACCAGAAGAATCAACGGTGCGGAAAGCTTGATTTTGTGGAATCAGGGAAATATGGAAATTGTGATCCCACGCCCCGCATCCCTCATTCTGCCTCCTGCATGTAGAATAGACCATTGTGGATATAATTAGTTGTAGAAATAGAGATTGTGAATCTGCATCCCACATCCCTCATGCGGAAAGGAGAGTTGGGGAAGGATATTTGCAAAAATAGATATTGTGAAGCCACATCATGCATCCCACAAGTTGCGGAAAGAAGAGTTGCAAAAGGAAATATGCAGGGAATAGAATTTACAGAAGGACGTTTCTGCATCCTGCATCGCACAAGTTGCGAAAAGGAAGATTTTTGGAAGGAAATTCAACCTATTAATAGAAGTCTTGGATAGATTTGATCATTCAGGCCATCACCAATCCGGAAATCTAAGCCCCATAACATAATTTTAAAATGCATTAAAAGGAAAACATACACAGATGTATACAATTGCAATTATACAACGGAAGCAATTCATCAATTCAACACATTAGGAATGTTTGTAATATTTAATTAAGAAAATACAATTGCAGAGATTAACATAGAAAAGAATACTTATCTTGACAGAAGTTTGTCCTACAACCAGCTACGTTGCTGCAACGTTCCACCCAACCATGGGCCAGTGCGCTCATCAATCTCTCAGCAACATTGCCACCCCCGATCTAGGAATGATTCCCATAAGGAATAAGAAACACTAGCAGGCTCAAACATAGCCAAGGATGCAACAAAAATCAGCCAAGCCAACACAATTGGGTTTATCAGGATGCAAACAAATAAGCCAATATACTGCTGGGTTTATCATGCTAATTAGCCAAGCCATCTAACAGTTGGGTTTATCAGGCTACTCAGCCAAGCCAACTAACATATGGGTTTATCATGCCACACATCCAAGCCATCTCACTAATGGGTTTATCAAACTACAGTCAGTCAAGCCAACATTCACATTAAGGACTAGACAATCCAACTAACAGATGGGTTTATCAGGCTACAAAGGAGCTGGAAAGCTTGAACTTCTAAGCTAGTGAGCTCAACCACTGAGCTATGGACACCTGCACTAGATCGCGCTTGGCTCCTAAAACATCTACACACACAACACAAGGAAGCATCCCCTTCTCTGCTACATAGTCCCTCAGGATATGCCTTCCATTCCAGTGTTGTTCAAGGTGTGAAAAGAAGAAAATGAACCCCTCTAGATCTATTTGTGAGGTTCCTTCCTACACTAGATTTATCAAGCTATTTTATAACCAATCTCACTCCAAACTAGGCCAGACCAAGGAAAAATGTACACACATAACAAACCACAATGTCAACACATCAAAACAAGCTTCCACTCACTCTGTGACAGAGGAGACCATTACACAACAACAATGAGCAAACCACAGATGACCACTCTTTCTCATAAAATTGAGTGATCTCCCCCACTCATTTGTTTAACAAACAAAGGACACCCTGAACCTTTGTGCATCTGAGGATGGTAACAACAGGCAAACAACCCAGAACAAAACATGGTTATGCAATCAGGACGAATGCACAACGTGCATGAACAGAATGGAATAGAGAATGATCAAAATGGACCACAACGTTTCAGTGAGAGCTAGATGATGGAATAGGCATCACCATGAGAAAAAAATTAAAGCGTGAAGGAAAATAACCCAGGAATGTTCAGCTTCCTGAGAGCTCCATGTGAATGAAGGATGGATGATCAAAAAACGTCTCATCGCTCCCCAAAACGTGAGGGAAGATGAAAATGTGAATGCATGAGGGAATGGGAATATGTTTTTGGGTGTTTTCTTTTGACACATGGCTTTTCCCCAATGGATCAAGGTTAAACATCCCCCCCCTTATCCTTAGGAAATCATTCCCCCATCTCATTATTTGTTGCATTGACATACCTGGTTGTGGGTTTTTAATTAAATTGCATATTTATATGATGTACAAAATTATAATGTGTCGGATAGCACAAAATACCATCAGCATCGATTTTAATCGCTGCAAAATAAAATGTTAAATCGATGGTGGGTATTTTTCCTTTGGCTCCACACCATTATTAATTACAATATTTACATCAAATATATTTAATGCAAATGGGGTCAAAATCGGGGTGTTACATGAATCTGTTCAAGAAGAAGGCTGGCTAAGTTCCAATAGTTATGGGAAGAATGTGTTCAAGAAGAAGAAAGAATAACATCCATAGAAGAGAATCTAAATGAAAATGAGGACCAATATTTGGTAGTCCATACCAAAGGAAAGAACAAGAGGAAGAGTTATGACCATCCTCCCAGAAAATATCAATGGTTTAAGAAGTCCAATAAATACTTCTCAAATTATGAATTCTTCACTTGTCACAAGACGGGACACATTTCTATAAATTTTCCCATGAAGAACAAGTCAAGAAGAAGAACGAAATATTCGAGGCCCATGTTGCTGAAGACAATGATTAAGAAGATGAGGAAAGAACTAAGGAAAATGAAGATTCCTGTGAAGAATATATCTTGATCTGTACACTGACAGGTTCAGTCTCAGCAGGGAATGACACCTGGCTAGTAGATAGTAGTTCCTCTAAGAACATGACAGGTTACAAGGACTCACTCTCATGTCTTGTACAAAAGGAGTCCCCACACAAGGTAATGCTTGGAGATGATTATCAATATCCCATCAAAGGAATGGGAGAATCCTCCTATAAGTTGTACTCTGGAAAGTCCATGAAGATGAAGGATGTCCTGTATGTCCCATGATTAAAGAAGAATATACTTTCTATCTTAGCCTTAGGTAAGAAAGGTTTCAAAGTTTCTTTTGTAGATGGCAAAGTTCTCATGTGGACAAAGGGAAAAACTATAGATGATGCAATAGTGAGTTGATGTGTATAGTCCTCATGAAGAAGGAGGACTATACATATTAAGGGGGCATGTAGATTCAACATTAATGACTAGTACCATAAGCCCATGTGATCTATGGAACATAATAATTTCTCATGTACATTATAAAGCATTTCCAATTGTGAGCAAGGTTGTGACATGTTTACTAGAGATTCAAATAAATCATGAAGGGTTGTGCAAAGAATGTGCACAAGGAAAGAAAACTAAAAACCCTTATCCAAACAGTGATAGCAAAGAAAAAGGGATCTTAGAAATTATTCATTCAGATGTATGCGGACCAATGCAAACTACTTAATTAAGTAGGTATGCTTACTATGATCCCTTTATTGATGACTACTCCTGCAAAACTTGGATCTATTTATTGAAAAATAAGGATGAAGTGTTTGAAAAGTTCAAAGAATTTAAGGATCTTGTAGAAAACCTCTCTAAAAAGAGGATTAAGATCTTAAGATCAGATAATGGAGGATAATTCACATAAAATGAATTCAATGAGTACTGCAAAGAAGATGGGATTAAGAGGGAGCTCACCATTCCCTATAATCCACAACAAAACCATGTGGCATAAAGGAATAATATATCTATCATGGAAGTTGTAAAATCTATGATCCATGATCAAGATGTACCTATGTACCTATGCGAAGAAGTAATAAGAACAACAGTATATGTGTAGAATAGAATCTCCCACAGTAATCTTGGGAATAAGACTCCAGAAGAAATGATTACTAGAGAAAATCCTAAAGTCAGTCACCTAAAAATATTTGGTTGTTCGGTATACATACACATTCCCAAGGAAAAAATATCAAAGATAGACCCTTCAGGAAAGAAGGGATTGTTTGTAGGATATAGTGAGAAATCAAAAGCTTATCGAAATGATATCCTAGGATATCATCAAATTGAACTAACTAGATATGTTACTTTTAACGAAGATACAACTTTAAGAAAATCAAGGAAAGACAAGGAAGACGAAGAGGAGCATGAAACTCCCAGAGCTGCAAAAGGATCTAAACCAGTCAGAAATGAAGAGGAAGAACATATGCTTGAGGATCATGACATAACATAACCTCAGATACCTGAAGAATTCCTAGTGAAATGATCTCACAAAAAGAGGGCGTGCCTGGGCTTGAGAATTAATTGAGGAAGAAAAATGTCATGGTGTCCCAGAAGGAACCATCGGAGAAAGAAAGAAGCCAAATCGATACCCTAGTTATGTGGCTTTAATGTGTGATATCGTTGATAAAGAACCAACATGTTTTGAAGAAGAAATAGAGCACAAGGAATGGGTAGATGCCATGGTCAAGGAATATCAATCCATTATAAAGAATGATGTATGGGAGATAATACCAACACCAAATAATAAGTTATTGGTATCCTTGAAATGGATCAACAAGACTAATAAATCAACAGATGGTAGTATAGATAAGTAAAAGGCAAGATTCGTAGCTCACAGATTCTTCCTTAAGGAAGGAATCAACTATGAGGACACCTTTGCACTAGTAGCTGGGTACACCTCAATTAGAACCATTCTTTCCTTGGCATCCAAAATGAAGTGGAAGTTACACCAGATGGATGTAAAGAAAAAATTCCTAAATGGATTGATAGAAGAAGAAGTATATATAAAAAAAACTCAAGGTTTTGAGACAGATAATCATAAAACTCATGTATGCAAACTCAAGAAGGCATTGTATGGGTTAAAGTAAAAACATAGAGCATGGTATGGAAGAATTGATGGATTCTTGATGAGTTTGGGATTTACCAAGAGTAAAGAAGATTCCAACCTCTACTATAAAGTTGAGGGTGATGGAATTATGATATTACTACTATATGTTGATGATTTATTCTTCAAAGGTGAAGATAATCCCATCAACGAATGTAAGAAGAAGCTCGCTGCAGAATTTGAGATGATAGACCTTGGAATGATGTAGTACTTTCTAGGTCTTGAAGTATGGCAGTATCAGGATGAGATTTTCCTAAACCAAGGAAAATATGCGGTAGAAATCCTAAAGATATTTGGGATGATGGATTACAAGGATATGACTACTCTGATCGGACAACAAACCTAAAGCTATTAAATGACGACTCTTTAGAAACAGTAGATGCCACCCTATACAGAAAAAATATTGGTTCTCTAATGTACTTAACCAATACAAGGCTAGATATATGTTTTGATGTAAACACTGTAAGTCAATATATAGTGAATCCTAGACAGGAGGAACCTAGTAGGAGCAAAACATGTGATGAGGAACCTAAAGGAGAATTTATACTACGGTCTCGGATATGCATCAAATGGTGAGATCATATTACATGGATTTATAGATTCAGATTGTGCAGGAAGTGCCAAATATAGAAAGAGCACTGTAGGGTGTTGTTTTAGTTTGGGATCAAGCATGATCTCATGGTTCAATAGAAATCCATCCAGTATTGCACTTAGCACGACAGAAGATGTTGCAACATGATCAACTCGTAACAAGGTAGTATGGCTTCGCAAGATGTTGACAAGATTATTTGATGCATAGATAGATGTGACTGATATCCATTATGATAATCAAAGTTGTATTAAGATGACAAAAAACCTGATGTTTCATGATAAGTCAAAACATATCAAAGTTAGATATCATTACTTCTGGGATATGGTACATAAGGGAGCTATAAATATCAATTATGTTCTTACTAAGGAACAAGTGGCATATGTGTTGACTAAGCCTCTATCTCATGTAAAGTTTAAATACTTTCGAGACAAGCTTGGCGTAGTTCAAAATTACATCCCTCGAAAGAGGGAGTGAATAATATGGTAGCAGTGGTGTGGTAGCTCAACCTAGGGTAGGGTAAGTCTAGCTAGGATTGTTGGCCTGAAAGGGTTATCAAGTCAGACGAGGCTTGTTGATCCTTGGGGGATTAGTATGTATGGCTAGGCCTGTTTAGCCTGAAAGGTTTAGTAATCCAAACAAGGCTTGTTGGTCCCTAGGGTGATCCATTTGTTTGACTAGGAGTTTTGACTCGAAAGGGTTAGTAAGTTAGACAAAGTGCCTGGATGGATCTACTAGAGAACCCACCAAGGTACTGCTCCAAGATGGTTAGTGGGAAAGAGGTAGTATCAGTATTACGATATTGATGTGGCAGGTTCAGTATTTTCCATACGGACGTTGTTGTGATGTTGATGAGACAATTTCAATATTTCTATATTGATGATGATGATGTTCCAACATATTTATGCTGATAATGCAGATGATGATCTAGCGGTGATTGATGATTTTGCTTTAACACTAATATGCTAATGATGTTGTTGTTGTATTTACATACTGATGTTACAGATGATGATCCAGTATTTACACACTAATGTTGCAGATGATGATTCGGTACTTACATACTAATGTTGCAGATGATGATCCAATATTTACACACTGATGTTGCAGATGATGATTCAATACTTACATACTGGTGTTGTAAATGATGATGTAGTATTTACACACTGATGTTGCAGATGATAATGATGAGGAAGAAGAAGATTCGATATTCACATACTTATACAGTTACATACTGATGATGAAGATGCATGATGGTGTTCCAAAGCTTCCTATGACATATAGACAATCACCAGTCAGATGTACAGTTGTGGTAGTGGTTGCTACCTCAGTTGAATACCTTCCTAGTTAAGAGGGAGTGTTAAAGTATTATAACTTCAGAAGATATTCTAGTTGTACTGATTGTATTCCTCCTTCAAGAGATGTATCTAATGTGATTGGCCATGTAAGAGTCATTGAAATAATGAATGTAAACCTCTATATGCAATTCCGGTCAATAGTACCCATGTGTCACTATAATAAATATTATTTTGGTGTCTTACTAGACAATTCGATCCCCTTAGTTAGACGAGTCGGACCTGATAAGTTTTAGATCAAGTTAAGAGTCAAATATAAATAGGGAGGCACCCCCTTCATTCGTACACACTTCACTCAAGAAAATTTGCAAGAGAGAGAAGGACAAGTGTTTCAGCAAGAAAGAGGAGAAGTTGTCTTGGGGTTTTACACTATTCTGGTTGAGTTTTATATGTTATATTTTTATCATTCAAGCTAGCATTATCTTAGGATCTTTAACTGAGAGAATAACAAGTACAACAATCAAACATAAGAGACAATGAACACAAATTTTTTCATCGGGGAAACCATAAAGGAGAAAACCCCACAACTTCCTCAGAGATAGAATCAGCACCAAAAGAAAAACCCCAAAAACAGTAAGATGATCTCCCGACAGTAGTAGTCTCTCTCTCTCTTGTCCCATCAACTTCTTCTCTCTCAGTTATGTGCTACAACTGAGTGTGAGTGAATGTGTGATAAATAGAGAGGCTCACTCTATATTTATACTAATTCCTGACTTGACAATAACTCACTAGGGCTGACTTCTCTAGGAGATTCTAATAACCCTAGGGCCCCACAAGTAAAGGGACTTTAACCCTTGATCAATAGGGGGGTTACCCACAATGAATTTATATGACTCTTTTACATTATTGAATCTCCCGATAGGAACATTGAGGCATGACATGACTCAAGTACATTACATACACTTCTTGAAATAAACATCGGGGTACAATACATAAGATATACAAGTGAATACATTCCAAATTTACAAATACATCAACACTCCCTCTTAAATAGGAAGGTATTCTCTCGACACAATTTATCAGCACAAGTTTTCTTCTCCATATCATCTGGATCATCATCGATTTCTCATCATCTTCATCTTCAAGTAATCTTCATCTGGAACTGGATCATCACTGGATCTAGATCATCATCACTGGATCTGGATCATCACTAGATTTGGATCATCATTACTAGATCATCACTGTTGGATAATCATCACTAGATTTGGATCATCACTCGATATGGATCATCACTGGTGCTATCTCTTGATTCTTCTCATCACATGAAGTTCTACAGAGCCATCCCTTTCTCATGCTAGTTGTAGGCCTAGCCTCCAAGTAGGTCTTCATCTTCTTCAACACTTATATCTGATCCAGTCAGAAAGGATCGTCTAGCACTTATATCTGACCATGGGAGGGCCTGACCTGCCCCCATGTCAGAATGGCACGCCCATCACTCACATCTAACAATGGGAGGAACACATCCACCACCATGTTAGAATGGCCCAGCCCTTACATCTGACCATGGGAGGGCCTAGGCTGCCCCCATGTCAGAATGGCCTAGCCCTTACATCTAACCATGGAGGGCCCATCCTGCCCCCATTTCAGAATGGCTCAGCCCTTACATCTAACCATGGGAGGGCCCAGCCTGCCCTCATGTCAGAATGGATCTACCCCTACATCTAATCATGGGAGGGCCCAGCCAGCCCCCATGTCAGAATGGCTCTGCCCTTACATCTGACCATGGGAGGGCCCAGCCTTCCCCCATGTCAGAATGGATCTGCCCTTACATCTTACCATGGGAGGGCCCAACCTGCCCCCATGTTAAAATGGATCTGCCCTTACATCTAACCATGGGAGGTCCCAACTTGCCTCCATGTCAAAATGGCTCTACCTTACATCTGATCATGTGGGAACACATCCCACAGTCACTTTAGAATGGCCCTCAGCTCCAAGCTGAGTATTCCTGGTAACTAACCAGGTACCTTCATTCTACCAGAGAATGGCATTCATTTCTTATATTTGATCATGTGAGAACACATCCCACAGTCACCTCAGAATGGCTCAACACTTACATTTGACCATGGAAGGAACCAATCCTCTCACCATGATAGAATGGCTCAGCCCTTACATCTGACCATGGAAGGAACCAATCCTCTCACCATGTTAGAATGGATCATGGACTCATCTCTTCCCCTTGGAGGGAACCTCGATCTGGAGAACACCAATATTCTCCCTAGAGTACTCAAACTTCACTCTGGCCAATGGATTGGTCAACACATCAGCTATATGTTTGTCTGTCGCAACATACTGAAGCTTCACTGCTCCTCTTTGCATCATATCCTTGATATAGTGATATTTGATCTCGATATGCTTCAACTTGTCATGGAACACTAGGTTCTTAGACAACTTCACACAACTCTGGTTTCCACAATATATACAAGTAGCATCCAACTGGAGATCAAATAAATCAGACAGTAGATTCCTCAGCCATACTACATCACAACTAGCCGAACAAGATGCGACATACTCTGCTTCAGCTGTACTCAGTGCCACAGAAGACTGTTTCCTGCTAAACCAAGAGATCACACCTGATCCCTTACTGAAGCAACACCTTGAAGTGCTCTTTCTATCGATGGCACTGCCTGCCCAATCTGAATCAACATAACCTTCCAGGTTAATCTTATGATCATCCTTATACTTGAGCCCATAATCAACTATACCCTTTAGGTACCTCAGAATATGCTTTGTATTAATTCTTGCACATGATCTAGGAACTAGGAATCAAAATCATCAAAGAATTATTAACAAATACTCATGAATTGGAAATAACTAGAATACCAAATAGGTTTCCTCTCTGTATATTATATAAACAATAAAGGGTTACAATTTCCATGCATAGCAATAGCTTAACTCCATGAAGAATTCGAATACCTAAGGGACAATTCGAATTCAGTGAGTGAGTCTAGCTTAACTGAATCTTTGCCATGCAATCTCACTCAGTTAACCACTTGACCACAACCCTAATTGACTCACCAAACCCTAACTGAAGTTGGAGTGCAATAAATGACTGAATCTCAACTGAAGGAGACCAAACACATGTCATAGCAATCCAATCATCAAGTGCTAGTACTGCATGACTCCAATAAACCTTGATGAGGTTAACTGAAGCTGAACTTACCATCAGAAGTTGGTGAAGGCACCTTGTTCACTCCAGTTCATTAAAATAATAATAAATAATCATTAAATAATAATTAAATAATATATTTAATGAATGGAGGCACCTTAACTGACTGTAACTGATTGGCTGAACTGATAGTAACCCCCAGTTAGCAATTAGGTGCATGAATGTCACACAGATCACCCCTGGAGTGCTCCAGTTAGCCTCCTTGACTGTAGGAAAGGCTAAGTTAGCCTCCTTGACTGTAGGTAGGCATGTGAGTGACTAGGATGATGGTAATTAATGCTCCACTGATGTCAATTAAACTTAGGATAATGGTTTAACTAGGCCAATTTGACCGAAGGAGTGAGTATGAAGGTAAATGTCTCCAACACCCCCCCTTAAGCTATACTCAGGAAGAGATAGAAAACATAGATGCATAAAATACTAGGGCCCTGGAAACAAAGGCCATAGGTCACCCTGTACAATAAAGCAACTGAAACAATGCTCAAAACAAACTAAGTGAGGAAAAGAGGGAAAACCCAGTGGGAAAAAACCCCCCCTCAAGCTGAACACTGAAAGTAGTCTGGATCACCCTGATGAACTCACCCCCAACAGTGAACAGAGGTAAGTGAACTTCTTTTCTGAAAATCTCTTGGTGAATATGTCTGGAGGAATCTTCCACTTTGGAAGAAGAACAATGCACTCAACTGAATCAGAAATATAAACAGCTGCACGGTGAAAACTGGACCCATGTAGAGCAACTGAAATCATCTGAAGAGAGAGAAAAGGTTCTTGAGGATTCAAACCATGTGTGGAACACTCAAGAAACTGATATGTTGCAGCCTTGAACAGAAAACCATGAGTGGTAAAATCAGCCCCAAATCTTAGGAGCAAGTGTCCATGCGGATGCAGAATGTCTTCCTCTTTACTAGTTCTGTGAGGAGATGAGCTTGTGACCAAAGGTAGAGAATGCCTGGGACTCTGGAGAGCGAATCCTTGAGCTCCATAATCTGATATAGATTCTGAAATAGCTAATGAATCACAAAATAAAATATCATCAACCTCATAAGAGGAAACTAACACCAAATCCCCATCAGTAAAATTGAAGAATAACTGCGGTACTTGATTTTTCACACCAGAATTGGTGAGAGCAGCTACAAGCATGGATGAAATCTCTTGGATTTTAAAATATGAAA